>JBBIGB010000129.1:20641519-20659175 GCA_037577075.1 Alestopetersius hilgendorfi
TGGTACCGGTCCGCGGCCCGGGGGTTGGGGACCACTGCTCTACGCTACAATTACCTATAGCATTTAACAAAAATATGTTGCTTAGCTAAAAATATCACTAACCATGTTGATAGAATGTGTTCTGTCCATTTTTACAGGTCATGCAGTCATAGTGTCGTAAACCACATAAACAGGTCTATTTTATATTCCTTAAAGAGACATTCCAGCCTAGAAATATTAACTGTTCTTTAAAATAGCCTAATATCCTTTGGAATATTGGAATCCTGATGTTTCTCAGTCAGTTCTGACAGTTAGCCTTGCTGTAAGATATAGGCTAATAAATACAACCAAGCTAGCATGAATGTAACTTTAGCCTGGATGAACAGATGGCTTTGTATACTGATGAAGGAAACAGTTAAAGAATGCTTGCAGAATGCAGTACATTCGGATGTAGAAAGTGTAATAAGACCAGTGCTGAAGTGGTTGGTTAGAGTAACAGATAACACTCTAGCTATAGGTGACTTTGTCAGTTTTCACACGTTTTGTTCAGTGGCCATAGAAAAGGGCAAACTATATCTAATACTTTAAACCAGAGGACTACTAAAGAAACGTGAAATCTGTATCACTGGCATATCCAACATAGCTGATTGTAAAGAAAACTGTCTGTCTTTATTTAACACAAAATGGGCATGATTTGGACACTAAACAAATATCTTTAGCCAGAGAAAAGATGCCAAACGGAGGCAAGGATTCTAGACAGATTGGCTTGTTAATTTTAGCATTTAGCTTAGTTGTTTAGAGTAATCCACATTCTCCTTTGTAAAAATGCTTTAAAGACACTTACCACAGGTACACAGTTAAAAAATAAAGCAGCAAGTGAACAGCAAACAGTCCACCTTCAAAAATCCCCTAATTCTATCCACCAAGATACATCTTTAGAAGTGTGCACCATACTGATTTGTTTTAGTATTAGCTTAAAGTTTTAATGCAAAATTAATGGAGCAAATTGTATACAATAAACACGGATGATCGGTTACATTTGAGATAAGGGGATAGTTTGTGTTTCATATACACAAAAATTATTATGTTTTTTAGTATAACTATCAGTTTAAGATGCAGTAGACAGGCTATCGACTGTTTTCTACATTCAGTGCAGTCTTAGTGAGTTCACACATGGATGTGTGCGTGTTTAGGGTAGGTGTTTTTCTCAGTGAATCATTTAGTCAGAGGAAGCTCAGGACAATCCAATAGTGGCAGCAAATCAGTCATACTCTAATCTTTTCAACAGCATGAGCAGAGCTGCGTAAAAGAAATTCAGCCTGGTAGCAGCACTGCTGTATATACGGGCTCTCTCTCTTTCTCTCTCTCTCTCTCTCTTCTCCGACTGCTTGCGATTTAGCAGTCCATTCATGACGCTACATCTGACTATAGTATTCTCTTTTCCTCCTATAAAAGTTTCATCCTTAGATGCGATTTCCATTCAAGCCCACCTGCTGGAGGAGGGGAGGGTGTAAGCATACGTGCTTCTCTGGAGCATTTTGGTCGTTCATGTCGCCACCATGTGGTCATGTGAGAGGTATTGTAGGTTTGTTGAAAAATAATAATTTTCAGTGGTATTCAGTGTCATTGGGGTGCACTGTGAAGGGGAGATTATTTTAAACGAATGTGTTCTTTTCATAAAGCTTAATTAAGAAAAAGACATTTAAATCACAAGCAAATGATCCAGTTGACTTAAAATTGTATTGTGTGCCACAGCTCTCACGGTTCAGCAAGTAGTTATCATTTACACTTACTTTCATTCATTTGCTAGCTCACAAAAAGCCAGCTAACAAAAGAAGTCACGTTTAGAGACGTTTAAATGTACATAATCTCTTACAGTTGTGTATTTTTTTCTAGACACATATCTTACCACGTTAAGTTAGTCATCATATCAGTAGCCTATGTGTACAGGGCTATTACAGAAGCTTTAGCCACTATGTACAGAACAGAAAGCCCTGTACAGGCAGAGTTTATTTAAAAACAAAACACTATGTCTTTTCTAATCTTTGAAATGGGATCGCTTGGGTTGGCACATCATTTACAGCGGTAATAGCCTGGCTTGTATGTGCTGCAAACCACTTTAAAAACTAGAAACTAAACAGTGATGAATTTAGACAGCCCTTGTGACACGAGCTATTGGAGAGCACAGAGATTCATTTTTATGAAAAGCACGGCTGCACCGCATCTCTTTTCAACAGGCAAAGTCGATGAGCTGGCACCCGTAAAAGACATTAGTAGGAAGCCATTGCTCAGAAAGATGTAAATCTCATTCACTTTCATCCATAGTGGAATTCAATGGGATGCCACAAACCGTATGCTGGACCATATTTTGCACATTAATCAGTCCTTAAAAGAACCAAGGAGGGGGAATACACTGAGAACCATGTATGGTGCATCATGATAGTAAATTTCAAAATATGAGTCAGAATAAGTTTTCTATACTTTTCTCATACCTGTGGCTTGACGTTGAGAGGTATTTTTGATGAACTGCTATTATTATACACTCTGCAAACTACGTTTCCCATTTTCTCCTGCTGCCACTTCCTTTTCCTAGTATGAGCTGAGCCACATTCTCACTGAGGAGCTCGTTGGGTGGTGGCATTTATGTGCCGTGGGTTGTAAGAATGCCAACCCAAGCATGATGGAAGGGACTGAAAGCCAGAGGGAGGCTGCACCTGGTCTGCTCAGAGATCTAATACCTTGATTTGGCTTATTGTCTGAACTGCCATGATAGATGTACTTTGATAGAAAGATCCTTAAGGGGAAATCATTTTCTTTTGCTCAGCTGATTGTAAATCCAAGGTATCTGATCTTTGTAGATTGCAAATAAGTAACGTCATTGTGTCCCATGGGGACAGTATACATTATTAAGTTTACTATCTAATTCACTGAGCTGGAATGTACCTTGTCTACCTTTAAAACATTCTGAAATCCTTAGATATATATTTTAAATAAAAAAGTAATTGAAGTATAATGACGGCATGTTATGGATGTACATGTTCTGTATCTCTGTGTGGTTCTGGGGGGTCCGTGTTGGGGTCTATGTCTTGGTGTGTTTCTGGAGGGGTTATGTGCAAAATGAAGTCACAAATTAGATACACATTTGAGCTGTGAAGACTGAAAACTGGTGCGCATTTTGTGTACCACTTATGTCAATCCCTGCTAATAAACCACAGTTTATTGTACAACGAATATATGGTTACACAGATATTGTTACTTTTTTCTTTATCAAAAACCAAATCAGCACAAATGAATAAGAAGAAAATGGCTTAAAAGATAAATATAAACAGCTAAGCGATTTGAATGAGTATAGTACTGAGTATAGTATTATGCATTTAAAGAAAAGGACTAGTATAACACAGTTTCTATGTTGCTTGCTATACTATCACACAGTGTGCCTGTCCAACTAGTTTACATAAGATTACATATAATTTCACACAGTTTCATCATAACAGTATCTTGCAGCGCAACAGTTACAGTCTAACTAGCACATAACTGATTCGTTTAACTTTCACTGGGTCATCATAAAAGTATTCTGTGCTTGTACTGACTTTGTACTTAGCTCTGTAACGGGAACTTCCAATGGCATAGGCTAATTTATAATATGTCTTTGTTACACTGATATTTTGTATCTTTTTTTAGTCTTTTGGGGTGTTTCATGCGTAGAATAAGTCAAAGATGATGTATGTTTCCTATTCCGAATATGTAACATGTATTTACTATCAGATTTATATTCTTTCAGTGCAAATTCAGGGGCACTTCTGACGTATTTTGGAGTTTCCTCTGGCACGGGCCAGTATAAGGAACTGTCTACCTCCTCAGTCATGTTTTGATATTTACTCCGTTTTTGTATATATTTTCATTAATATAGTTTTAAGTGTTATGATTATGTAATATCTGAATAAAAATTACTATTGGGGTGGGTGAGTGGAAGGGTCAGCTGCAGAGGGGGGGATTGCCCAAGGCGCCATACTAGTCTTGAACCGCCACAACAGTTTTATACACAGGGCTTTGATTGATCTTTAGACTGTCATTTTGAATTCCTCTGTTTGAGTCTTCTTAAATGGACCCCCAGTGAAACAGTCAGTGCCATTGTACCACATGGTGTAAGGACAAAGCAGAAGTCACACGAAACCAGAAAATATTGTCACATCCAATTTCATCATTCAAAGTGGCTCTTTTGTTCAGGCGTGTTCTTTGAGTCTGCTTTCTTGATGAGCTGTCAGAGTTCTCTCTGTCAATCCAGAGAATCACAGCTCAAAGGGAGCAAAGAGAGGCCCAGGTTTTACACAGAGAGACAGGAAGGTGTGTGGAAGCGTGGCCGGGACGAGAGTGTGCCTTTCATATGTGATTTGAGACACAGGCGGAATGTGCCTGTTAAAGCTCTCTCTCTCTGTCTCTCTCTCTTTCTCCTTTTCCATCTCCCTCATAGACACACACTCACACAAACACACACACACACACACACACATACACACACAAACACACACACACACTTTTCTCTCTAGTTTCTTTTCCCTCTCTGGTTCCCTGCTGCGCCTGTATTTCCCCGAGCTTGCAACTAATACATGAGACAACATGGCAAGAAAGATAACAATATCTGAGACAAAGCAGTGTCCTGCACTCCACTCCCTCCTTCACTCTCAGTTCAAAACCGTGAAGCAGTGCTCTCAGCTCTCACTGTCTGCTCTTGTACCATTCACAGATCTTAAAATGAATAGTCGCTGCTGGGTGGTACTGATAAAATTCTGTATCGCAGTATGTCCCAGAAATATCACGTATCAGATTATCTTTGCATTAATCAACTTAGTAAATACATGGTTTCTGCTCCTATTTAATAAAAGAAGGTCTTTCAAACCCAATGAAGCTTAGACTGGACCAAAATTACTCCAAAGGCAACCTAACACAGTACTGTTAACCAGACACAAAGCAAACTTAATGTTTGGTTTTTACGTATCACAAACTGTTCTTTCAAAACAATCTGAATCTGCCTGCAGGTGGTATGCGTTACAGTTAACTAGGTAGTTGATATAGATACTGCTAAATGGAAAGGGTTTTTTGCTTCCTGACACCAATACTGGTAAACAGATACATGTACAATTGATAAGATAAAGATGATCCAGCTGAGTACAGTTCATACCAAAAGCTAATGTTGCAGTGAATTAAATCTTAAGAGCCTCATTCAGCATAATCTAGCATCTGTTTATCATAAGGCTAGAGTTTAAAATAGTAAAATGAAATATTATTTCAGTACTTCACAAATTTTCACAAACAATTTTCAGCAATACACTTTCAGTGCTTTATATACATTGTTATTTATTTACATAAGTTAGTACCAAAATGACACAGTATTTTGGATGCAGGTCATGTTGATCAAATTGAAATAATGTGAAATAAATATTCAATCCAGTAGACATTTGCTATTCAGATGAGTGTTTTAGCTTTTTGCAGTAGTATCATTAGATACTGAGCATTAGGATTCAACGCAGAAAAAAGAAATTCTGGTATTGTGACAACCTCGTGTTTGGTCCAGGTACTCTAAGCATCCTTGCCTGACTACTGACTACAGATCCACTCATAAAAGTATTTCCCACATTTTAGAATACTAATGCAAGCACTAAAACTATGAAATGACATGGAATTATTACTGAGAGTGAAATGGAAGAGAGCAGTATTTTCTCCTGCATTAATTAGCCTTGAATGTCTGAAAGAAGAAAGCTGTCTCATATTTTAAATTCATCAAAGTACCCTCCCCCTTGACTTCAGGCAGCATTTTGCATTCTCAGTTACTATTTGTGTTTGGCATAGAAACAAATTCCAAGTATTTTTGACTTGAAAATTGTGAAAAAAACATCTATTTAATCAGATGTGCCCAGACTTTCTGAAACACGGTAATGTAAATCAGCCCAGACCCATGTAATATAGGTCTGCTTCACTGGTGCTTACCACAGCATGGACGAAATGTCAAGAAAACAAACAATCCAAGCACTCCAAAAAAGGGTAACCAGTCATGAAATAAATTACAGTTCCTGAGTCCATGCGTTAAATATTTGAAGAACATTTTTCATTTGACCAGCGCACACCAGTAGACGCTGAAGCTATACTGTGTATTTTTGGCTAAGTAAGGCAACACCCAAGGCCAGGGTAAAATGTCAGCGTCTGAAAGCCTAATGCGTGCCTGCTGAAAAGGTTTTTCAATTCAGCCAGTGAGAGAAGAAAAAATAAGACTAAACGCTTCCCTTTTCTCCCTCTTGACAGCCGTAAAGGAGGAGACAAGGGACAGGGAGCAATGAAAGAAACACTTAAACTCTTTTTCTTATCCTCTTTTTCCATCCTTCATCCATCTCCCTCCACCCCCACCCCTTTCAAAATGGCAAGTGAAATTGGGTCCAGTCCACAAGCCTTAAGGGGCTTTAGAGCTGTGGGTGGGGTTCATAAAAAAAAAGACCTCATACCTGGATGGAATGGATCCAGACGTGTATTTTTTTTTAAACTGGGAAACAAACGCCCCGCCTGGCTATCTCACACAAACATCTTCACTGAGATTGAAGATAGTTTAGAAAGGGGCTTTTGGAGGGGGGGCAGGGGAGCAATAACACAGCAATAACACGCTCTCCCAGACAGACTCAGTGGCCTCGCTGCCTTTTATTCATTACTTTCGAAAAATAGAACAAGGAATAAAGCAACTTCAAGGTTACGGCACTCTTGCTCAAGAGGAGGCCTAAGAGAAGGTTGCTGAGGTTTGGGAGAGTAGGGGGCAGCAATTACGAAAATGAATGCCCTCACCGAGTGCGAATTTTCATCTCGCCTGTTGCCATGGGAACGGGCCTTTAGCCCCCCCACCCCCCCCTCTTTTTTCTTCTCTCGGCTTTCCGCGGCACAATGGAAAGGAAGGGTTTTTACAGCAGGAGAGAGACTGATTGGGGTTATGTTTTTAAAAGGAGGGGAGGGCTCAAACTTTTTCTGATTTGTTGATTTTGCTCTTTGAAGAATAAAAAAAAAAAAAAAATCCACAAAAAAAAATCCAAGGCTTAGGAAGAGGGAAAAAAACAGCAAAGAGCTTCATAACAGTTTGATAACAACATTGTGTAGAATTATATACTTATATTCCCAACGCATTCAAAAACAGCAGCAATTCAAACACCAGCCATTATAAGCATAAGCCGATTATGGACTACCCTGTGAGAGAACTCAGAAGGCTTGTTGTTTGAGTCCTAAGTCAAGCTTTCACTTGATATAGGTCTGCCACTATAAGTTATAACACCATATTGTTACATTAGGTTCGGGAATAAATCAGTAGGAGGGAAAGGGAATTGTGGAAGAGTAGTATTTCTCCTCCATCATTACAGACTGGCCTTGAAGGGCAAATTTACTGGCCCAAGATAATCCTTTTCCCAATATCTCATGGTGATGCCTCTGTCAAAAAGACATTCGTACAAGGCACTCAGCTCCACTGCTGAGCCACAGCAGAAGTGTAGATGTAAGTATGTGCAGATGTTCAGTAAGGAGCTTGAGCTAGGGCTGTAGAATTTATCCCACCCCGTTTGATATGTAAGGGTGATCTGCCCTACTCAATCATCAAATGAGTGGTAAGTATAAGATTAATTCTGTATTTAAATTAATAAAAAATATATTTTTACAATGGGACAGGTGGTAACTTGGTTAATATAAGCAAAATTATCATGTATATACTGTACTTAGTGTTTACTGAAGTTTGCTTTGGTTGTTATGCAGACCAGAAAGTTTGACTTAATTAACAGGTTTTGGAAGAAAAAGGCTGGTATATGAGCCATGGTGACTGCATGTGACATCTGCTGTTCCACACAAATCTGTGTGCAAAGTGTGTTTGCACTCTGTCCAGCAGCTCGGCCTGGTGTCTTAAGACTCTGAGGAGTGTCGTGTTTCATGGCCCGACGTGTTGTCTCCACTAATCTGCTAATCAGCTCCTGTCCGCCAGCATTGTGTAAACTGGCAATGGAGAGAAAATAGTGCAAACATGCAGAAAGGGTTACCACAGAAACGTGAGACCGTTTCGGAGCAAAACATGCTGTGCCAACATGCCCTTAAAAGTACTCTGCAAGCAAAAGTACATAAAGACAAGCGTCTTTCCCAAAGTTCTGTTTTGTCTCTCTTGTAACCAAACCTTGTTCCTCTGACGTGGTAGCTTTGTAGAAGAAGGAATAAATGTTCTGTAATGAACAATAATGCTGCATTTCCGTTCTGCTTGTCATGGAAAGGACTCATTTTGACCTGAGATGTTATTACTAACCACTATGATAATTATTAGGCTTATATGGAAGTGCTATAAATGAGCCCAGTCCTTGTTTTGTACTGTCCACATGAAAAGGACAAGGAGCTGTTTGATATTTTTAGCCTCAGACTAAAATTATGCAAGATGGCAACTCTGAAATGTGGAAAAAGGCCAGGGAGTTCGCATAATGCCCATGCCTGGGGTTTTAATAAAAAAAGTAATTATTAGCTTAAGATTAGGGATGGGCTGTGTGTGGCCTCCCCCACCATTTCCCACTGCAGTCACATTCTCTCCCAGTCAGTACAATCGCATTTTACTCACCAGACATCATTAGTCACCAGGCTGGGGACTGCCTTGTCAGTATTGCTGAAATCTACACACTGAACTGTGTGAGGTTTCAATCTTGATCATGTCTTTAAGGTTGTGATTCCAGTACGCATTAGTAATGGTGAGTCACCTCTTCCATTATCTCATGTATTAATATGGTAAAATAGATCAGCATTTGATATATGTGGTGCTTTTCTTCAGCAGGGGGCCAAGCATCAAAAGTGTTGCGTTTCAAAATAGTTTTGGTGCTATAAAAAATAAACCAGTCATCTTAACATGAACCAATAACTAAAAAATTATGAGCATTCTAATCTGATATGCCAGTTGAAACACAGTACCCATTTAAATGTCATCAATGATTCGAATCACTCACTAATTGTTAATTTCAGTTATTTTAAAAGGTAAACCGTATCCAACGTAACTATTATATTGCTCTTACCTCTCGTGGCCCTTTCAGTTTCTCAGATTGCATATTTAATGCAGAATAATATAATCTAAAGATCCCATTGATTATCTAAGTAATCAACAAATGAAAAAAAAAAGGCATCCGGCTTTTAAGGAAAACTCAATTACACAAGAAGCACAATTGGTCTTAGATGAAGTATTTAAGTGCAAATCCATTGAACGGAGGGTTTTTTTTTTATGCAGATGAATAATAACCTCATTTCTGTTTCCTGTGTCCTTGCGTGCCACATTCATTTCAATATATTTTCTCAGTGATGAGCACATCCTGGTGCGGGGAACTCAAGTAGGTGTTTGTTTTTGAACATCCTTCATGGCAGAGAGCTTAAAGAATGCTTTTATGTTTTTCTGCCCTTACTGGCTTGCTTATTAGCTTTGACCCTGACGCTCAGAAACAACCTCTCTGGAGCCGCATAACAACAGCTGACTGAGTGTAACATTGGCTGAATCCATAATCCTTGATGGATTCTGTGACTGGGCCTGCCGGCCGATATTGTGCATGCAGTGACCAGTATCATGATGATATGATATAATTTAAACATTCGAAGCAATTTCGAAGCAGTCCCTCCGTGATCAATAATGTTTTCTGATTCAGACTTTCCCCTTACCAAAAGTGTACTGAAGCCACAAAGACATGTTTGATGCCTGAAGTTGACTTGCTTATGTGCTTTCTGACACTATTTCACATACTGATATCTAAAAAATGAACAGAAGTATGGTGCACTACTTAAAGCAACAGTAACAGCCTGTCCTTATTTTGTCTATTTTAGAGATAAAAGTGTCATAAAGTGCTAGAAACCATATAAACAAGTCTATTTAACATGACCTAACAACTCAAGACACTACAAAGCAAGTGTACAATGATTCAGGCATGTAGTGTGCTAACCTGGGAGCTATACTACCTGGGGGTGGAAGTGGGTCTGTGAATCCTAACACTTTCTACCACTGTGCCTTTGAGCAAGTCACTTAACCCTCAGTTGTTCCAGGGGGACTGTCCCTGTAACTAATGATTGTAAGTCACTCTGGATAAGGGCGTTTGCCAAATGTTGTAAATGTATATGTTTTATAGTGTTGTAGCTATTGTACTGTTCTAACATGGGAGAATTTCATTTAATATTACCAATAATACAGTCTCATAGCTCTTGCGTATAACAAAGCAAACTTAAGACACCAAGTATGTATTGGCTACTTCATGATTTTAAGCATGGCTCAGTTGGAAACAGCATTGGAGTAGCCAGTGATGTTTTTTTGCGTCTTGTGTTAACAGTGCCTGTCTCTCGTCTCTCTTTCTTTCTCAGATGCTGGGAACCCTCACAGCAGTCCCCATAAAGGTGCCTCAGGTCAGCTCTCTGCATCGGCTGGCAGGGCAGTCGCCCACTGTGCTACCTCAGGTAATACATACAGTACATGCATAATGCAGAAAAAAATCTCTCAAAAACAGAGAGATATCATGGTCAACTAAACTCCACCCTGCTGACATAAGGCTGTTAAAACTACACTGAGAGCTGCTAAATGAACTGGCATAAAATCTTCCAAATTCTTCGCGCACCCTCAGACGTAAGAGCACGACACTTTCTGCAGAGAAGCTCTATTGTTTAGTATACTTCATCCCCAGATATGGTAAACCTCTCTCCCAAAGAGCACCAAGCAAATCACAAAGGGACATTCGGTACCACAGGTTTCGGAGTATTCCTGTAATCATCATGCAAGATCCCACCCACAGCTCCCAGTATGCACTGGTGGAAATGGACCCTCCTAAACTGATATCCAAACACTACACATGAAGCAGACGTTCAGTTCTAAAACACAGACAGACAGCAGTCCATTAAAGTACATGGCCAAATCTGGGAGATTATCCGATAAATCACACGGCTAATAAATCTTTAAGGCTCAGGCTTCCCAGCGTGCTCCGCTTTCCATTTGGGCTTTGGATGCAATTAATCCCTGCTACAGTTGAGCTCATTTGTTTTCATTGGTTTTCTTAGTGGATCAATGGAGATGATGATGTTTGATAAGGTCACAGAGTGAAGCCCTCATTTGTGCAAGTCGCAGTGATACCACA
Organism: Alestopetersius hilgendorfi; assembly: GCA_037577075.1. Classification (NCBI taxonomy): domain Eukaryota; kingdom Metazoa; phylum Chordata; class Actinopteri; order Characiformes; family Alestidae; genus Alestopetersius; species Alestopetersius hilgendorfi. The sequence goes on from JBBIGB010000129.1 coordinate 20,652,640, forward strand.
GGGGGGCAGTGTAGCTCTAAACTAAGGCCATAATCCTCAGGCATACAGAGAGTTACAGGCAGCCCCCAAAACAAATGGACAGAATCAGACAAAACAAACACAGTGACAGACTGTTACAAACTTTATTCAATTATACACTGAACTTTATTAATCAACAACAGTTGTATGCAAATGTCTGAACACCCTCAGTCAAATGACATTTTCTTTACTAACACTTGTGGCAGTCCCTTTGGACATTTTTGTGGAATGTTAAATTCAGAAGTATTAGAATGCGTGGTTTCTAAGGGGATGCATATTTGCTATTAGTTAGAAAATTAACAAGAATTTGACTGCACTACACTAAACAAGTTCCAAACACCTGATTAAAAAAAAAACAAACAGCAATATTTTTTAACCTTCTTTTGCTTTTCTAACTTCTAAATTAGATTTGTATCCTAGCAGTGTCTGCAGTTGTAGATTGGAAATGTTAAAATGAGCCAACGCTTGATCCTTTCTGCCAACAGGTTAGGCCAAAGACTCTGATTCCAGACAGCCTTCCCCACAGCCCGTGCCAGGAGCAGCAGTCCGGCCAGGCACTGAGCCTGCCGCGGGGCACGGCTGTGGTCAGTCCCAAAAGCCAAGGCCCAGCTCTGCCCATCGCCAACAGCACCTTCAGCCCAGAGAGAGTGGCCAGCAGCCAGGGGGACAACACTCAGGCTGGGGTCTCCACAGCCACGGCCAGCGCTGGGGTCGCCTACGCCATCATCTCCTCTGCCTCACCAGCCGGCAATGGAGTGAAAACCATGAGCGAGGCTGTGAAAGTACAGCCATTGATCTTCAGCCCAGACAGCAAGGTTAGAGGCCACCCTGAATGGCAATCACTTTATCCTGATATCAGCACCGCACACACCCCTCCTGTAAAAGCTCCCTGTAAAACTTTTGCTGAGTAATCACCCCAAATACAGTCTTTTTCCACAGCAACTAAAAATGCAAGCATTAAAGGAAGGAATTTGAATTGATTCAATTAGAATATTTAGCTATTTTAGTATTTTTTATATAGTATTTTCTAGGTGAACAGAAGCTTTCTAGCAGACTGACCCTCAAATACTATTTTAATATTTGTTTTCCTGAAAGGCAGCAACGTGTAAACTTTAATACGAGCTGCTGGAATGAGTTTCTGTTTCTAACAGTGAAGATTATCTTGACACTGTTGTGCTTTTGGGAAACGGCTCCCTGATTGGGCAGCTTAACCTTGCCGGGCACTTGTGCATGACGAGTAATTCTTTAGAATCCCAGAGTGCCTCAGATGAAGGCTCACCTCCGCATAGAAGTTTGCCGGAGTAATTAATCTCGGAGTAGGATGAAAAATGGGTTGCGGCTGACACAGGGAAGATTGGTGAGGCTCATTACAATGTCGTTAAGAGAGAGTGGTGGTCTTTGCGTCCAGTGGTCGCACCCAGCTCTCATGGCCCACATTTGTCTGCTGCATCCAGCATACAGCAAATGAGCAAATTCCAGATAGTTATTTTCTGATTATTGCTATCTGCTCAGTGTATGAACAGGGTTTGATGCTGATATAAATGTATGCTGAATCCATTTACCCTGCAGCTGTTTAACTAATTAGGATCTTCTTAGGCTAGAAATGTTAATTTACCATCAATAAAATTAAGTAGCATCTTATACCCGAAACGTGCTCACACCCATTTGTACTTGTGTGTGTGAGCAGGTGATAATTATCCAGCCGCAGATCCCCAGCAGCTCTCAGGGTTCTTCGGGTCCATCGGCTGAGAACCACTCACAGGAGCCCAGTCCTGCCTCCCCTTCCCCACACAAGCCCAAGAAAAAGGAGGAAGACCCAGAGGTTGGCTCACTTTCTTTTTATGTGCAATGTTCCATAGGCCATCGTGTCTGTACAGTCTTAAATATTAAGGAAAAATCAGTGAGAAGAAATAGAAATTTGATTATCAGATCTTCAAATGAGTTTTGGGCAACGTGAGTCCTTGCAAAAATACATGTCGACCACTGGAAACCAGGAGCTGATGATTAGCTTCATTTGACACATATTTGTATTATTTCGGCACAAAGAAGGTACTTACAGACTAGTCACTGCTACCATGCTTAAAAGGTTAATTGTGTTTTTTCCTCTTCACCCTACAGAAAATTGCCTTCATGGTAGCCCTTGGCCTCGTAACTACGGAACACTTGGAAGGTTAGAGTAAAATCAAAACATCTTCCACAGCATTATCTTGCTATTAATTCATTAATGGTCTACTGTTATACTGTGTAGTATAATAATCAATCTAATCTTCCCTTTATGGCAGAGATCCAGACCAAAAGGCAGGAAAGGAAGAGAAGAAGTACAGCTAACCCCGCATACAGCAGCCTGTTTGAGCCAGAGGTACTTATTTTTTCATAAGTTCATCACACAGTGAGCAGCAATTTGGGCTTCACTGAGGTCATGAGTCTATTAACAGCCTCTGATATCAGCCAGGTTAGGTCTATGTTCTTTATAAAAAGAACAAATTCAAAGCAACATCATTGGTTTGCTGGCAGGATTTTTACTGATACCAAGAAATACATGTAGCCTCAATATTATCCAATTTTATCATCCTGCTGGTACATTGATCCGGCTCTAGCTAGAATCACATTTAACATGAATAACGTAAGGTTACGAAACTGTTCTAGCTTCTTTTGACTGACAACATTTTTAGCCAGAGCATCTTGGAATTGAGTAAAATGCACAAAAGTACTCTTATAAATTACTACACAGCTTCATTAGAATTATTAGTTTCATTAGAAAATTATAAAACATCTAAACTTCAGTCTTAATGTTTGAGTTTCAGCACTTCACTTTTTACAGTTTTAAAATATTCAATTACTTTCATTTACTAAATCAGTTTGCTAAGCATCTCGCTTTAGAGAAATACTTCAGGTGAATAATGCAAGCGGCCACTGGTTTCTGAGTGTGCAATGTTTATCTGTATAATCTCAGTAAAAATTTCTTCTCTCTTTCTGCTTTCCAGCGCAAAAGACTTGCATCAAATTACCTGAACAACCCGCTATTCCTGTCAGCAAGAGGTAAAACAGATTTCTCTACCCATCAACACAACACAGCTGGGGTAGAGCTGACAAAATTAGACATGAAGAAGCACTCACAAACAAATCAATGCATGCCCACACACTCACTCACACGCACCAACATGATGTACTCAAAACATGCAGACCCTAGCACGTATATCAACGATGCCATAGCCAGATTGTGGACTGTATTTCTCAGCTGTATTCAAAGGATATTTCTAATTGGAACAGTCTGGAAAGACGTCGGTGCAGCCCACCTAGGCTAGCTTTTAAACACAGCTTACATTAGCCAATGTCCACCTGTGGGATCTTATCTTAAACATTTGACATATTGATCTTAACTGGCAATCAGCTGCTTTTTTATTTTCATACACACAGTCCTTTCTGTTTCCAAGGCATTTCCCAGTGTGTCTGTCCATCTGTGTCTTTTGCGAAACACTACACAGCCTTGAGCTTTTCCCCATTCACACACACAAACTAATCAAGCTCTTTGTAGGGTATCAAGCTCTTTGTGAATGATGTGTCAGTAAATACACATGTAAGCCCTGACAGTTATAAGATCACTAATTATTACATGAGTATGCCGTAAATTATATAGAAAACAGATAAGATTGCAAAATATTATAATGTGAAAATTCAAGAAAACCATCTTATTATAAATTGTTTTAAAATTGTATTTAAATTATTGTTCCGCCACAGTACTGTTTCATCCAGGTCCTCATCTTTCCAAACTTTAAGTCTAGATTGAGAAAGATTTTTTTAAATTGATGGAATATGATAAAATTCAGGCAGCTCATGTTTTTTCTGTGTTCAGCCTTGTTGCATGGCTCTGGCAAATCTAACCCATGAATAACCCTGTCTGACTGTGCCAGCTTTTTACTAACCTGTTCTTTGCTTCTAATTCACACGCCAGACTCTGTGGATCTGTGTTGGAAGGTATGTAGCCAGTGTAAAGATTCTCTGAGTGTGAATTTTTATGTACCTTGTTTTTTTCTTTTAGTATTCTCAGTGGTACCATTGCTTTTTAATACAGTCTTTACTGTACACAGACTGCTGTTTCTGAAATGATTATAGCAACATTTCAGCTCAAAGTTCCCATAGATTTTCAATGCCTTTGGTAGTTGTATTACTCTGAATGAAAACTTTCAGGGCTGATTTGCAATTTTGGGTGTGTATCTGTATGGCAGGACGAGCTTGAGCATGATGACCACTGTGCAGTGTGTAAAGAGGAAGGTGACCTTCAGCAGTGCCATACCTGCCCCCGCGCCTACCACCCAGACTGCTTACACCCTCCCCTCAAATGCCCACCCAAGGGCATGTGGATGTGCCCCAAGTGCCAGAAGAAGGTCAGTGTCATCTCATATAAGAACTAATAATAAAACGCATCTGTTATAGAGATGTTTGGATCTAATTTAGTGGTTTGGGATCTGAGCCAGTCCCTGTGCTCTGTTTATACTCCTATCAAATATGTGCAATAAAAGGATATTATCTGCACATTGTGGCAGTGAGGCATACTGGATCAGTCAATATTAAAGACACAATAAAATGATACTTTAAAAACAAAGTAAAAGTGATTCTATCACTTTAGCACTGATTGGCAGCCTAGAGCATCTTTACTAGATTGGATATTTTCTTGGTAACTTTAATGTACTTGAATGTATATTTGGTGTGTTTAAATGTGGAAAGTTCTGGCACCGATTGTAGAGACTCTGAAAATGTTCCTCATCCAGACTCCAACAAAAACTACTTCCACTGACTCTAACTGAACCTACTCTGTTAGTCATAGATGGCCAATCCATTTAATAGAGATTAAAGACCTCTTGTTAGTTATCTCTATAGAGACTCTTTCTCTCTCTCCGGTTTGACCAGTGGAGGATAGATTCCACTTTTGAGTCTTAGTTCCTCCCGAGGTTTCTTCCTCCAGCTTTAGGGACTTTTTTCTTGCCTCTATCGCTCTTGACTTGCTCACTAGAGACTCAGAGCTGAATGCTGTAAAGCTGTTTTGTAATAACGTTGGTTGTAAAGAGCGCTATATAAAGAAAACTGGTTTGAACTGAAATATAAATGACCTGGCTGGCATTCAGGGAAGAAAAGCAGATACAGTGCTATAGTGACCACTGAGATCGGAAGGTCTTGGGTTTGAATCCCATGACCGCCAGTGGAACCACTGAGAAACCCTTGAGCAAGGTACTATTCCCACACACTGCTGCCCAGGTGCTGCATCACTGGCTGCCCATTGCTTCACTTGGCGAAAGGATTAAATGCAGAGAAGAATTTCACACTGTTCACACAATGTGCTGTGGTGTTCACGCATGACTACAAGGGGCCACTTCACTGTACTGGGTTATGTCTGTTATGTCTGTTGTAATGGCTATCAGATTGGGACTTGATACTATAACTACTGGATCAGGGCGTCTCTGGCCTGCTATAGTAACTACCAGATTGGGACATTTCTGGTTTGTTATCATGACCCGGTCTGTTATGGTGACTACCGGATCAGTACATCTCTAACTTGTTAAAGTGACCACATTTCCATTCAAATGTACTTACATTGTACTTAAAAGCTTGATTAATCTGAATGTACAATTTTTCTTCTGTATCTCTTTTGTAGGTTCTGAATAAAGAGAACTTGTCTTGGCCACACAACTTTGTCCAGTCTTATGTTACACACAAAACAGGTAAGCTTCATAGTTTGGATTATTATTCTAGCCTGAACCTTGCAACCCCCTTCACTCTAGCCCAGAACTCTACGTCTCAGCACATCATGGCACAAATTGCATTGTTTGCATTCTAATGCTGCATGGTGTCATTGCATCATTAAGTAGCAGACCTGATTCTCACTGATTGTTATTCTACCCATTTACCTCGCTGCTTGATACATGGCGTCTCGTTGTAGATGAGGATATTTAATGTGTGTATGTGTGTAGTGAGAGAGGAGGAGAAGAGAAAGCTGACAAGGAGGAACAGCGAGCTGAAGAAAGAGTGTACCCACCTGAAAGAAGAGGACCAGCGGCTTAGCAAGTCTCTCTCGGTACCGTTCAGATTTCTCAGCATCACTCCACTCACGCTACAGAACATGACTCACAACCATTCTTCTATCAATCTCCAAATTCCAGTGAGGCAAAATTCTGGTTAGAAGTCTAGCCTGTTGGCATCCCTGCTATTTCTTACAATTTTCCCTAATGAGAAGAAGTACGAGCGTCAAGTTATCTTTAAAAAAAATGCATTACTTTTGTAAATACTATGTGGCTAAAAATATGTAAACTAGTGAATTTAAGTGGGTGGGACTTCATATTAATAACCGATTGTTTTGAAATGGGAAGCTCAACAAGCTCATAGGTTTGCTGGTTGGGTGTCTAAATAGTTTTGGCCAATGTGTGTGTGTATGTGTGTGTGTGTATATATATACAGTGGGGCAAAAAAGTATTTAGTCAGCCACCAATTGTGCAAGTTCTCCCACTTATAAAGATGAGAGAGGC
>JBBIGB010000129.1:20659275-20674611 GCA_037577075.1 Alestopetersius hilgendorfi
AAAATTACAGCCTCTCTCATCTTTTTAAGTGGGAGAACGTGCACAATTGGTGGCTGACTAAATACTTTTTTGCCCCACTCTAAATATATACACACACACACACACACACACACACATACATACACATATATATATATATAATCAGTTTGTACTCTATGGGTGATATAAATAACAGAACTGGGCTCTGCTGCCTCCTGATAAAAACACAATAGTGTAATCCAGCAGAAGTTTTAAACATGATTTTCTGAGTTTTTGCGAAAGACATTAAAATGCCAGAACTTGAGCTGCAGTTTCTAAGGCTTGAATGGGTTCTGTTTAGAAGTTTTCAACATGGATATGGTGCTTGCAAACAAGGCTATGCTGTGTTTGTTCCACAGAAATGCATGGATTTGAAGGAGCATCTCCTGAGCCAGCAGAGAGAGACCCAGGCTTCGCTGGAGCGCCTCAAAACTCTGATCCGCCTCATCCAGCGTGACCACATGATCCAGGTCACCATGACGGCCACCACCACAGGAGCCTCTCTGCTCTCTCTGCCCTGGATCAAACCCACCAGCAGCAGCAGCAGCAGCTCTCCCAGCACCACAGCGCCCCCTGCAGGCCCCGTCGCACTCCTGCAGAAGAGCGTGACCCAGTCGCAGGGCAACAACTGACCCCAGAGCAGGCAAAAAAAATGAACAAAAAACATTTACTCATGACTGAGCGAGTGGCTGCAGAACAGATGTGCATTTCTTTGACCACATACAGCTCTTCCAGGAAACTGGGGAGTGATATCTAACCTTTGTGTTTTTTCTTTGTTTGTTTTTTTGCAAGAGTTGTAACGTTTTAAGAAAAGACATCCTTTTAGAAAAATCAGAAAAAAAGAAACTACAGTATATCCTTCACTCATTCATGACAAGTATTTTTTAAAACACCTACAGTGCTTACAAGATTTTTTTGAACTTATCTTTTTTATTTGTTAAATGTTCTTGGCCTTAACATATTTACGACATAAAAAAATAGCAGATAACAGTGCCGTCATGAATATGCGAAATAAGTATTCGACACGGCCACAGCCTTTTCTTTTTATTATGTTTTGCTTTTTTAATGAGGAGGGGATGGGGTGGGTGGAGGGGGGTGATAATTGTTCTGCATATAGCGAGAGGGAGAACATTAGAGTAGCGGTAGGCAAAAAACAAGCAACAGATGGAGAGGACTGTACACTGATCTATCCAAGCAGATAAAAACTGTCCTCATTCTCCTATGAACAACGATTGCCATAATAATTCAGGTGAAAGAGAGACGGGGAAATGTTTTTCATTGTGTATGTACTTACAAGCATACGAGCCTTCAAACAAACGAACAAAAAATAAATAACAAAAAAACAAAACAAAAAAAAAAAAAACAGAGAATAACTTTTTTTCAGTATTAATAGAGTTGAGATAAAGGAACAAAGTATTTAAGATGATTACGAAATTTAGCATTTCTAGTGGAGAATTTTAGTATTTTCATGCTGATGCCTGTTCATAATTGTGAATTGAAGTATTGGAGCGAGGGAATTGTTGTACATATGTTGTATTGTTATTTACAGGTCCTTCTGATTTCTCTTCTGTATTGTTACTCCAAAATCACAGCCACATAAATGGTGTTCCTTTATTTTCCAGACGCACCGACAAAAAAAAAACAAAACAAAAAAAACAAGCAGGTGTTTGGAAGGGCCATTCGAGTTCCAGTGAGTGTGTGAACCCATCATCAAATCCTTTCTTTTCTTTCTCCAGTATATAAGATATGCCAAAAAAAACCTTTCCTTTTTTGTACTGGGAAATTTCCCATTTTGCCGCTGTCTTGCTTATCTGTCTAGTGTTTTGCTTTGACGCTGTTCATTTCTCATTTCCTTCATTCAATGACTTTATGTACGTTGCATATTATTACAGTGACAACACATTTTTTATTTCTTTTTTGGCTAGACGATACAAATGAACACTGCCTCAAGAACAACATCCTAAAAATCCAGGGTTTATTTAATATATCAGAACATAAACATAAATGAGAAGAGTTAACTGGACTGAGCTTTTTTTGGAGGGCTACTTTTCATGTTAGTTTGTCTTCCTGCTTTGCCAAAGGGGTTTTTGAATTGCGAGTATGGGACCGAGCTGCTCCTCAGCCCCAGGGTAGGAAAAGCTGATATGCCTTTCAATTAAATTCTTTAATTCCTGAACTCAGCCCTGCAATATGAGCATGGTAACCCAATACAGTTGTCCAATGCAAAAGTTTAAACATTTAGATGATTCACAATTATTGGTACTTTATTTTAGTGTACAATTGGTTAATTTGCTTTCAAATGTAGTTGATTATTGACTTGCAATATATTTAAACTCCAGAATCCTTCATGTGACATGATTTTAAGAATGACCCTTATTGTGACCAAAATTGTTTGCGTTTTTGTGAGCAGCTCATTTGCATATTGTGGCCTTCTGCAGTATCACTATTGCAAAGACCTGTATTGTGATAATGAACAACCATTATGTTGTGCAGCCCTTCAATCTGAATGGAATGAATTAAATATCATTGCTTATTACTATCATCATAATTCGATTCCCTTATGTGGAAATGTTTTATGAGTGCATATCACACTTTCCTTTCATAACCTGTAGAAATGTTCACCGAATGAGACAGAGCAGTGCACGCAGAGTAAACTGACACAGCCAGAACCAGAATGTAAGATATTCCATGCATATCAACCACTGGCCTGTATTGCTGTAGAAACACCAGTGTAATATGGGCACGCCTGACCCTTAGGGGATCTGGTAGGAGGAAACTGCCGAGGCTGTGGGAGTGGCATTTGAAAACAGATTAGAATTATATACAGGAACATGAATCTTTTTCAAAGGGAGGAAAAAGCAAACTAAACCATATCAGAGCTTTTGTTTATGGCCAGAGTGCCATTCACCCATTTCCCGCCCACTCTGAGGCATGTCCCCGCCTCTTCCACAGTAAACCCTCCCCCCCATATTCCAGAATCTTCTCCGGGACAAACTGTGCCGTGCTTATACAGATCTATTTTAATACACTCGACACTACGTTGAACAAGATGAAAACTTTTTTATATTCTTTTATCAATGAACGTGAGAAAGAAAAGGGAAACAAAAAAATTACAATTTTTTTTATTGTTTGCCAATTATGCATTTAGCTTGAGATATGTGATGTGTCCTTTTGCTATAAGGAGAAGGTAGCAAAAATAAAAAGAAATGGAGAAGGCAATGAGGCAACTTTTAGGTGGATGTCTTTGGACTGTCAAAGTAGTGTTTTTTTTCTTTGTCATAATGAAAGGGGGCTGTCCAGTGGATAGTATGTATAGGAAAGTGTTTGTCTTACATATGCCAATGTAGTTTTTTTTTCTTCTTTATGATGCATTAAAAGTTGATTGATGGAAGTTGGTAAATGGTAAAGAGTAGTCTCACTTTTTTGTACTAAGTTCTTATTGAAAAATAAATCGATAAACATGGGAAAACGTGAGATATGAGTCTTTTTGTGCTGTGTGTTTACTGTACATATGAGTGAATTAAGGCAGTGTGCACCCTGTAGGATGAAAGAAGGGAACATGCATTTAGCACCTGCTCATTTGTTCATCTCCATTTGTGCCCCATTCATCAATTCACACTGCTCAGAATACTCCAGATTTATTGAAGAAATTTTTAATGAAAATATATCGATTCCCTTCATTTGCTAAAACAGGCAGGAACTCCATCATTGAGATCACATGACATTGGATAAAACAGAAAACAGGGCAGTTTAAATATGTATATATACAAAACTGAATATACACACAATGGAAGTGCTACATGCACATATGAAATTGCTACTCACTCTAGTCTCGTAACAGTATATTGCGGCAAAAAAGCCTTGTCTGTTATTGGCAGGTTTTTTAGCTTGTGTGTGACCTCTATCCAAACTCCATTACCCTTAAAAAATACCCAAATGTTCTCTGCTGCACTTAATCCTCTCAGACAGCCCTGACAACCAGAAATGTCAAAAAAAAAAAAAAAAAAGGCCCATGAGGGGAATGGAATTCCAGCCTTAAAGCAGAATCTATTACCTTCATATAAATAACTCCTTACACCATTTCCCCAGAAAACTATAAAATATTCTACAACAAAAGGGTTGGATGTGAGATTTGCTGAAGGATTAAAAAACAAAAACAAATTTCAAACCGATGTTCCAGCAAGAATCCCGGATCAGGTAACATGCCGATTTTTTAAAAATGTAATTAAAAACTATATAAATGAAAATAACAGATCTAAGATCAGAAGTTTTTCTGTTTTATCACTGCAGGAAAACCAGAAGCAAGAGACGTGGTTACCGTGTAGTGACCATTATAACACAAGCAAAGTAGAAAAGAATAGAAAAAAGTAACTAAAAGTTAACAAGTTATGTATTTGAAGACCTGGTACAGTATCCTTCCTAAAGGTGCTTGAATAGAAGAATAGAGGAACACCCAAAATAGAGGAACAGAAAATCCATACAAAACAATGATCTGTCTCTGCTTGTATTGTTTTGTTGGCCTGAGTGCCAGGTGGGGACAGAATATGATAAAAACTTAACATAGCTTTGAACAGGCTACACTGTGAATGTGTGTGTGGTTTCTTTTTCTCATGTATTTTACAGAATTCGGCTATGAGCTTCGCCTTCAAGGTTATCTCTGCTGCTGCTAGCAGAGGGTTGCCATGGCGAGCTCTAGAGCTGTTATTTATCAGGGACATACTATTCTTTGTGTGTTTTCAGAGCAAGTCCGGATGCACTTATTATGTTGTTAGTTGAAACCAACAGTGCATCAAAGATGTTACACAGAAAGACCAGGTGTAGCTTTCATAGAGACACGTTACAAAAAAAAGAGCAGCTTTACAAAGTTCTGACCCATACCTAAACAAGTCACTGGGAATCAATACTTCATGTTGGCACAACCAATAAGATATAGGCTGAGCACAGGGGCTCATGCTGTGAGCTGTACTGGTAGTGCATTAGAAACTGAGCAATGTCCGTCTGTGTCACGGAAGTACCTGCTGTGGTGGGCAGCGCGAGCTGAAAATGGTGGGATAGTGCTCGATGAGCTGCTCAGTGAAGATGTTTATGGGAGTGATGGCACTCAGGGATACGGTACCCTGAGGAGGCCAGGACAGGTTCACCCCAAACACACACGCCAGGTTCGAGGAACTCATCTTATTAACAATGCTCTCCTGCGAGACCTGCACACAGAGAGAATAGTTATCAGCTATAACAGTTAATACATTCTAACATAAGCAACATAGAGCGAATGTTAGGACTAAGCAGCTATTAATCTAGTCACTGAGGGGCGCAAAATTGTAAATGTAAATTACAAATCAAGTACAACAAGCTTACAAATTACACAAGCCAAACAGTCAACACCTGTCATAAGTATTACACTCTCCAGGTAAGAGAAAGTATTTTATCAACAGCTGAAGTTCATGTCATTTTTTACAATATGAAACTACTGCTGTTGCATCTTTGATTAAATAATAAAAAAGTGTAGGTGGTTTTAGAAACGAGACAAAAAGTACCAAGAATCCAGAGGGCAAAAAGTCAATTTAGTTCAATCTTAGCATAAGATTTTAACAAGCATTTAACAAACATGTTTGGAGCCACAGGTGGGAATCAGTTATGGCCAGTTCAAAACGATATGTGATGTGGGGAAGACGATTTGATTAGCTGTAATTTAAATGAAGTATTATTCCATTAAGGTGGTTAGAGGCAGTGTAACATTTATAAAACTTCAGGGGTAATTTTCTGCACTTCTCAATAAATCACAACAAAACTGTGTAACAACAAAGGTATGCAGATAATCATAGATCATGGTTCCAGTTTTGAGAAGGAAATACTTTAAAAATACCAGACTTGTCAAAATATATCCTCCATTACATTTGAAAGTACATCAAAATGGCACATTGAGTGAATCACCCCTGATCTATCCCCGATATGGAGGTCACAGGTTAGCATGATTCACAGGCATGAGACTGGGGAAAGAACCTATTTTGACCAAATTAGACACAAATTGCCCAAACAGCCACAATGGATGGGATTCTCCAAATAAAACCGAAATTACAAAGGCAAATGACCAAATGAAAAGAGAAGATTTTACACCGTCATTTTTTGTCTCTGACACCATTTGAAAATATGGCAAATGGGTAAGCAGACTTAGAATAAAATCTCTTTACATTAACTTTTATGTTTATTTTGACTTTTGTATAATTAGACAAATTTGTTACAATAGATGAATTCATTACATTCATCAGGCCTATTTTATCCATCATCACAAACTAACAAAATTCTAAGACTTTTGCTTTTTGGTTGGTTTTTATGGTAAATATCCATAAGACAGCAAAGGGTTCATTGTGAGTGATTACATGCTATTCTCTCTGAATAAACAGTTGCTTGTCAGGATGACTAATGACGCCCCTGGGAATATCTGCGAGAGGATTACTCTGCTTTGCGGTACTGATTTTCCACAGGGGGGTTCAAGCAGCTTCATATTAACATCAAGACACTGAAAGTGTGAGTGAAGTCAGGTCACCCTCAGTCACTCGTAAAGGGGGTCGAGTGATATAAGGAAGATTAGCACTCATGCATGAGAAATCAGTGTGCGAGAACTGAACTCGAGACTTTTACAGATCTGAAGGAACTGCGGGCTTGTCACTGACATGATTGTACCTGTCATAACTAATAAGTGTCACATTTAAAAATCAACAAAAACAAAGAACAAAGTAAACTCATTACTTACTCATAATTAATTCTTATCCTGCAGCTGCAGTTTGAGCTAAACTTACAAAAGGACTTTTTTCATGTAATTGGTTCACCGTATACAGCCTGTCTAAAGTACTGGGGCTTGAAAATAAGACAATATATATAATCAACATAATTAATTAGCTTAACTAATCTCATTTTAATTCTGTGAAATGTTACATAAAACTGATTCAAACTTTTTAATGTGGCACCACTATTCATTCTTCACCTGTTCCAAAAATCAGATTTCAGGATAAAAAAATGAGGATTATGATATTACACTTCTGCCATACCATCCATCCATAGATGGAGAACAAAACAGAAACATATATACAGTAATCCCCCGTTATTCGTGGCCCCGCGTATAGTGAAAACCCGTGTTGTGTTTTGGTCAAAAATGCCTTAAAATGTCTATTTTAATAGTGCAAACCCTAAATATGCCGCCAAATATGCTCCCAGAACACTTTAATTTCATTTTAAATTCAGTTTAACACATTACCCTTAAAGAAAAATGTAAAGATCAACCCGTACTGAACCGTACAGTTTACACTGAACTCCTGCAGTGCTAGAATGTAAATACCAATATTACCGTTGTACAGACTGCACTCTAATTCATTCAGGTGCATGTTCTTTGGTATGCCTGTTGATTCCTTTTGTATAAGCAGGGTAAATAAAGTAATAACAATGTATTTTTATTAATAAAAAATAGAGTAAAATATAGGAGTAATCGCCAATCGTTTTTACAGTTTAATAATTCACTGTTCATCCGCCGGCGAGTTCATCAGACAGAAAGAGAGAGAGAGGTTTAAATACGGGCAATCCACGCGCTCCATGAGAGAGAGAGACAGAAAGATAGAGAGAGATATATATATAGAGAGAGGGCAGTTTACGTATGGGCAATCCACACGCTCAGTAACTGGAAATTTAGCCGAGTTTATATTTGGATTACTATTTATATTTGTAGTAAATTATATATTTTTAATCATATAGAACTAAAATGAGTAAAAAAAACCCCATATTGCCAAGTAAATGGCAAAAGAAAAATAATGCAGAGAATATGTGCAGGTTCCGCGTTGTTTTCTGTACTCTTAAAGTGTATTAAAAAATGCCACAGGAACTCTTCAGCACATTTAAAATAGATGTGGATGCTAACATACCTTTAATTTGTATATTATAGCTATATGCAATATCAACTTATGGACAAAACAATTAACTAATGATATGTGATACAGTTCTACATGAATGGGTGTATTATTGTGGCTTCACGGCTTCTTATAACAGTGCATGGAGTACCAGGAAAAATAGTAGTTAGGAATCACTGATCACAGTCAAAACTACTTCTCAAACCTCAATTCCCTTACCTTATGCAGGAAACAGACGAGATACTTTAAGACGATAAAGTTGTGCTCTGGAACGGACTCCACAATCCTCTTGCACTTCGAAACCCGCAGGCTGGTCTCGACCTCTAAAAAGTTTCAAAAAGGCCAAAACTTCCTTGTTGCTTCTCCATAAATAATTTACAACACTATTCAGAATACACCAAAAGGTGAGTGTAATTACTGGCACAGTTAAATGTGAGTCTAGAGTACTGTTAGTTCCTCCAGGGGGTATAAACAGACTTATCGGCCACTAATCTTCTACTGGTTGTCTGTGTCACATCCCATAGATCTGCTATTCAGTTGGTTAATTAATTATTGATGGGAGATTAACAGACAGGCTTTGGAAGATAAAGAGTAGACTGGGGTTACTCACAGAATGTGCACTATAGATCTTTAATTTAGAAAGAAGATCACTGTCCTATGAGTAGGTACACAGTAGATAATACCTTGCATCGTATAGATGTGTTGTGAATTAAGCACTGCTTACAAAACAAACAGAGCAGCATCAGTGGTCCTGTTTACACTAATTATTAAAATGCTTCGACTTTAAAAAGCAAGTGAAACCTGTTTGTAAATGGAACATTTTAGATCTAGTTGCCTTGATGCTGAGATAGTTGAGCATCTACCACTGAGAACAAATGTGTGTGTGTGTGTGTGTGTGTGTGTGTGTGTGTGTGTTTGTGTCTGTAAAGGCAGTAAGGGTCAGCAAGGGCTGGCATTTTATGTGTTACCCATTAATTTAAAGCTGTTTTTCTCCCTGTGGAGAGTAACACACAGTTCTCCCACTGATGCTCTCTGTGAGGTTAACCAATGTATTTCTTTCAGCCATACTGGAGACTTTAAACTTAAAATGCTTGGAACACAGCATCATGGCTGCAAAATGTTTCACAAAGCATTTAGCGCTGCACAGCCTGAATAGGCATCACGCTAGCCCGGTTTTTATTTCTTTTAAATTTGTTAATTACTACCCACTTCCTAGATCTCCCCACATATGCTAGGAGGGTGAGGGCTAACCATGTCAATACACATCCCACCCCATTTTTCCAAACTGCCACTAACACAGCGTCACTGGACAGGTCAATGCATCTGGAGTAGAACAATAACTGCCATTTAACAGATACAGTTAACACATAGCTGACAACCCGTGTTAGGTAGCATCACACAGGGGAGAAAAAGCCGCTCACCCACAGAGAACCTGGCCAACTACGCTCTCTTGGACGCCTGAATGGATATGGTCTTACAATGACTGGGCCCACTTCTAGATTGCTGCGCTCATTTAAAAACCTACTATTGGGTGGGAAAATAAAATCTGGTCAATTTCTGGAGGCAGAACATACATTTGAACAGGACAGGTGTAGCATCCTCCAGAGGTACTTGTTCATTTATTTAAAATGTATCACGGTATCTGATGATAATTTAGTTTGCATGAATAAAGTTAATAAATGCATGATTTGGAGTAGGCATACTATCGCTGTAAGAGAAGCCTGTTTTAATGCTAAAAGAAGCCTGTTTTAATGTTAAACATCAACATCAGTAAATGGGACGTCAATACTGGTATAAAACGATAATGCATTGCACAGCTTTAATTTCTGCCAGCAATTTTCAATAGCTTCACAACACCAGCGTAATATACAGTGGCAGCTTCCCAGTGTGATGTACTATGTAAACTCACGTGTGAGATTTTGAATCTGGTCATATACAGCGAAGGTGAGCAGTGGCTCTGGCAGCTCCCGGAGAAATGTCTTCAAAATCACAGCAGGAACATGCACATCAGAGTACTGCTCAAAGCTAACCGGCTTCCCTGAGGCAAGAAAAGGAGAGAGACAGAAAGAGAAAGATGTTTTTTGAAAAATCTGAAGTGGCATTAGAATCACATTCTGACAGGAGGCAGAAAGGGAGGGGGAAAAGGTCAGTTCTGATTTCTGCTGAACGTTGCCCTATGGTGATGTGTGGGTCTTGCAGTTTGGGTCATCCAACCTGCATCCAACCAAGTGTGTGGGTGGGGCAGGTCAAGCAGAGCTCCAAAAAAACTATAAAATACCTTACAAAAAAACAGATATTTATAACAGGTCAGCTCCCATAGTCCAAAGACATGCTTTTCAAGAGACTGAAGATGCTAAGTTGCTCCAGGGTGTGTGTATATGAATGTGTTTGTATGTCCTGTGATAGACTGGTGACCTGTCCAGGTGGTTTCTCTACCTTTTGCTGTCTGTCCACTGAGAAAAACCCTAGGACACCCCACAACCCCTAAAAATCAGTCACATCTGACTGATGTCTGATCTGTTTAATAAAGCCATTTCCATCTCTGATGCTGATCTGATACAGTGCATCAACGGATCAATATAAAGAAACTAAAATCCTAAAATCATAAATTACTTCACAGATCATATTCAGCTTCTTGCTCAGCCTTCTTTGCATCTTTAAATAGAATGTTATCTGTCATTAGTCTACATGCTGCAAAAACATCATTAAAGCATGTGCAGAATAACTAAACAGGAGCCTTAAGCCTACTGAACACTAGAATTGAAAGATGGTTATGATTAGTAAACAAAGGGAATGTTTCAACAAAATAATTGACTGTGAAAACACAAGAGCGTAAATGAGCAAATATAAGAAATGACACAGCAAACAGAAGAAGCTTATTCTAAGATTAAGCTCTGGCATAAATCATTTAGGAGTAAAAGTAAACTCCAATATTAGGCATTTAGTTAACAGAGAAGGCATACAAGATGTCTGCAAGGGGATTACTAGCGTTCATAGAATTTGAGAAGCTGAAACTACCCATGTATAATTGTCAAAGTTATTTCATAATTATAAAGTAACACAATGCCTCACAGTTACATAGGTATGTCATTGTATTACTTATCGAACAGTCTAGCAATTGTATGACTGATCAGTCATATACCTGTAATTTACAACAGCAAAGCTATTTTATTTGGTTTCAAATAAATTCAGTTTGTAACTACAATTACACCATACTTTGATATTGCTTGGGTAACTGCCTTCTCAATATTTGAACACAATTTAAGCATTTAAAGCACCTGGACAAAACTGTGAAACTGTCATGATCTCAAAGATGTGAGTTGATACAAATGAATTCAGAGCTTTGAATGGACTCTTTGATTTCCAGAAGTAACCAGAGGAGTTAATGAAGTGGAAAAGTTGAAATGGACACTATCTTAATGGGGAGTCAAACAGCCGACACGCCGCCTGCGATGCCATCAGAGTCACTGGAGGAGACTCAGAGTTTTATTGATCTACTTTTCCTGGTACTGGGAGATATAAAGACTGGCTGCTGAACCCCAGGGGGGAAGGGGGAGGGAAGAGGGAGGCAGGGCTAGAAGGAGGAAGAGAGAAAAACTAACCCTGGTTATAGAGTTTCTGAACGTCCTTGATGACCTGCACTCGAGCTGACCTTCGGAAGATTCCTTCCGTTTTTAATCCTGGAGAAGGAAAAAGAGAAACACAGACAGAGAGAACCCCCCGGTTTTAAATGGGTCTTCATTAGGTTTAATTTTGAGACGGGTATTACGGTGTACACAATCAGAAAAAAAATGAATGTAAATAGTACTATATTTGCTCCTCATATGTAATTGGCAGAGTTGTTTGAATGTTTTGCATTGTAAGGTGCATATCTGTACAAATGCTAAACCAGTATTTGGTTTCTTTGAATGGAAAGAAAGGAAAAAAAAAAGACAAAACCACAACAAAACCAAACAAATTGGTTGCAAATAATTTGCTTAATAAAATCATGAATGCTGGACCTCAAGGTAAATGTGCAGCTGCCCTTATTTTGCTAAAAATGTATTCATTATCAAGAACAACGGTGTATTTATCCAGTAAGTCATAATTTCCCTGTATCATAAAATGTAAAAATATTTCTTACCATTCTGTTTGAGGTATGACACAGTTTGCGACATCACTGGGGGTATCATTGCGCCATTGTTCTTCTCGCGAATGCTGAAACACACATTTTAAACCCATATTAGACCCACAGAAACAATAGCAACACAGCATATGCTAAACAGGTACAACAGGTTCAGTTCACTAATTCACAGTTCATTCATGTATCTAATATAAACGTGTCTTGTACATTAATAAATCAAGAAATGTTTATCATTAAATGCATAGTTCAATTTTAGCCTCTCAATTGGGCAACAGGTAACTATTTGCTGAAATGCATAAGATCCCAATAATGCTGGAAACCAATTATTAGTCCACTCACTACTGCAAGCTCACTCCAAATTGCTGTGTGGGAAGAGGGGGCCGCGGGGGCGGGACCCTCACAGTAGGAGGTGGTCCTCCTTTCTGAGCAGCCCGGAGTTCCTCGTCGTGCCTGATTAAAACAGTTATCGTGGATACTGTATTTCACTTGATTTTTCGACAAGAATGAACATAAACCTGAAGGACATGAGATGAAATTCATTCAAGAAATCAGGAGCATTTCAGACCAGTCAGACAGACAGGTGTTCTATAATAATATCAACACCATTTAATTTAACTATATAAACCGGTTTCCAACATACTTAATATACTGCAATAAGACAGATTCAGATATTTATTACATATATACATATATTAACATATATTAACATACCAAAATATCAAAATCATACACGATATCAAGAAATTGTGCTACTTCTGTCTTTCCAAAATACATCTCTCTTTGTCCTAGATGCCATGCCGGTAAATTTTCTGGCCAAATATGTTTTTTTCCATTAAAAATCACTGTAGGTTATAATGAATCTACGACAATAGGCAAATGCAGCTGTTTGCAGCATGGAATTTACTGTTTTCAGCTTAACTGCATGTTTAGGATTGTTTTTGAGGGTATGGAAAGTTCTCGACTGAGGTCTGTTTTAATGGAAAGTTTGTGTCTAAACAATTCGTTTTCACCATCACACTGAACGTTCATGTGCATTCATATTGCAAGCACTGCACCATACAGTTAAATATTTTATAATATTAAATTCAAATATTAATTTTACCTAAATTAATTTGCGACTCTGTTCAGGTAAGTCCACTTACTCAACCAAGCAAGTTGGGCAAAGTTAATGTTGAACCCTGGGTAGCTGCTCATGGATGGCAGAGAAATGCATGAAAAAAAGTACTGTCAGTGGGAATCATCCATGCACTACACATATAGCAAACAGATATAAGGCTAGAACTGCAGAACTTCTTTAAATATACAAATGTTGCCAACATGAGATTAAAAAATGTCTGCACTAACTTATGCTTTTTGTTCTTTCCTATTACAGAAGCAATCCTCCACTCCATCTTTCCACTTTCATCAGTATTCAGGACAGGCCTGGTCTGTGCTTGTACATTTCCCTCCAAAGGATTGGCAGTTAAAGATCTCGTCTGATTAGGTCAAGCTGCATGCGTTTGATCTGCTATATGTACCCTAAAGGTGCACTAGCGTTTTCAAAGATCTTAAGCTGTGCATTTACACACCTGTAATGTTATTATACGTTAAGTATAAAATACAAAATCTACAGTTTATCATGTGGAAAAATGTACAAAAGCATCAAACCTCAACACAGGTGGGGGGATGATGAGTTGATCGTAGTTGAGGTGTTCTCTTAGCTCGGCCAGGTAGTTCACATAGGTCAGCTTCTTGCCAAACTTGTGGCTGGGTGGAAGAAAATGCATCAATTTAAACTCAAATTTAACCAAGGCTTACTTTCATAAAGAGAATATTCTACCACGAGAGTTACTTTTACCAAAAATGATGTGTGTCTACCTTATGAGAGGCTTGAATATGTTCCATATGATTCGAATAAAGTTTGTGGGGTGGACAACGTAGAGGGTTTTAAGATTCTTCTTATATCTATCACCGAATGGCAGTCATGGCAGGCACAATATAAAACAGCAAAAAAAAAAAAGACAAGCATCAAGATCTGAAGACAGAAGTGTTAAATTCACACAGTTCTAGCCATGTGCTTCTTTACCGTACTGCAATCTGCCTCATTAAAGGCGCCAGGGTTAAATTATTTAGCAGGTTCAGATTTGGTATGTGAAGACAGTTGACATAAAGAGAGAGTACATTACAAGAGAGGCGCAAGACCACTGGGGTGAGTAAGTCAAAGGAGTGATGTACTTTCTGTCAAATTCCCGATAGGCTTCTCGGAGCCACCGTAAGGAGGGCTTGTTGGTGCTGCGTAAGCCATAGTGAAAGTAGACCACTGTGTAATCACTTTCAACATACTGGTCCAATGTGTACTTTAGATATCTGTGGGGACAAAGAAGCAGCATGAATACAAAGCAACCTGGCAAGTGTTCTCAATCTGAATGAGAAATGAGAAAGCTGAGAAACTCTGTTACGCTCACTCCAGCAGTCTTTGGTGATTGAGCTGATGCGATGGGGGCATGCAACAGCTGCTGAAAATAATCAGCTTTCTGCCATATTTATCATCACCTGAAAAAAAAAAGAAGAAAGAGAGTGAAGTATTGAATTGAATTCCCACGGATGCCCTAAAAACTGCTTTTTAATAGTTGAACATGCATGGACTTGTATGGACTTTGTATATGTCTTTATATATATTTTTACACTTGAACAGATGAGATGAGAGTCAGATGAGACTTCAACAGTTTATCAGCACATTAGAGGTGATACAGTACACCATGTCTCTTGTTGATGGTTCACAAGTTAATTTAGAAGAAGCCTCCGAGTAGACTGGAAAAAAGTAATGGTGGTGGGGCATAGAAAAAGTATTTAGCCACTTGCTTCATCAGTTAGGATAATACAAGTAAAATCTCACAAGTATGTAATATTTCTGCAATAGTTGTTTTTGCAACCAGTCCAGTCATCTTTGCCATTAAATTGAGGTAGTTGCTCTAATAATAATTAGCTGTTATACTTTGAGCTCATATTGGGAAATGTTTTGCATCATCAAAGTTAATGTAAATCATAATGTGAGAATAAAGAACTGCCACATATTTGCATGTAAAACCAGAATAAGGTCTCTGAGTTAGCTAAGCGTTTAGCTTGATAATGGGTTAAGATTAGAGGTCGACCGATATTGAATATTACCGATACCGATAGCTAGGTTGGTCCGTACTTGCCGATAACCGATTAATTAACCGATAGTTTTTAAGGAGAAAAAAATAAGTAAATTCTTAATTGGAAGTGATTCATGGTCAGCACTGTACAGTCTCAGATCAGGTGTGTCCAACAGCCATCAGG
>JBBIGB010000129.1:20721631-20745019 GCA_037577075.1 Alestopetersius hilgendorfi
TGATTTTGCCTGCCCTTTTCCTGGTTCTGGAGAGGTACAGGTCCTGGATGGAGGGCAGGGGGGCACCGGTGATCCTTACTGCTGTCCGTACAGTCCGCTGCAGTCTGCTCCTGTCCTGTTAAGTGGTTGCTCCATACCAGACTGTGAGGATGTGATTGTTACAGTGATAAGCTATGTTTAAATGTGTTTTTCCTAAATATATTGGGTGTCGTCAACATGTCGGGAACAACTCAAAGTATTACAGAATGAATTACTGGAAGCCAGTAAACAACAATAATCAGCCAATAGTAAGTGCATAGAAACAAGTAGGTGATTGGATGACAACCTGTTATGCCATTATGGCATTTGTATATATCAAATGCTCCTTTTAAAATAGCTTTTGTGTTATTATTATTATTATTATTATTATTATTATTATTATTATTATTATTATCCATATGTATATCCATTCTCTGTCTAGATCACCGCACAGTGTGGACGCCTCACAGCAGCTATCCTTTGTGATACTTTATTGTACTGTTTAAGAGATAATGAGAAGAAATTTTGTTTAAAAAGCCATTAAGAAGAGGTTAAGCATGACCTGTTTAATGGTATGGGTTTCAATGATTAGATTTACACTGGGTGCAACTCTCTGAAGGGCATTATGCAAGAGATCCTAGACAGCAATTACATAATTTGAAAGAGGGCATATTTTTTTGGTCTGTAGGCCCTTCATTTCATGAAAGTCAATGAAGCACAGAACCTGTGCCAGACAGACCTGCAGCGATCTGAAGGTGAGGGAGGCATGAGTTGCACCCTGAAAACCAAACATTTCTTTTCTGCTACAGACGATATTTGTACTCTCAAAACCCCACTTTACCCAAAGATCACGCAGCGTTTTTTGTCCATGACTGTTCTCTAAAGCAGGATAATGTGTCTGTTTCCCATTTAGACAAAAACATATTGGTTAGATTTTGCAAAAAGCTGCATTAAATTTCTTCCTATGCTGTGTGGCCAGCATTCTAACTGTAGAATTGGAATAATAGTTATTCTTTAGTAGCTGTAGTGACACCCTGTTATCATGAACACTTTTTCTGTTAGTCATCATTCAGTCATCAGAATGTAACACTTTGACTTTTATATAATAACGTAAAAATAGATGTGGCATTATAAAAATGTCAACAAAATTGAAATATGCTGCCATACATCAGTTTAGGTGCACAAATAAAAATGTCAAAAGTGCTGTATTTTGCAGTATATGGCAAATACATGCTCTTTTCTCACAGTCATTTAAACCTCATGAAAGACTCGCTAATTAGCTGATGAGTTGTGTTAGATGTGCTGGGAGCAAGGAAACCACTGAAATGTGCAGGGCAGGGGTGGAATTGGGAAACAGTGCACTGCAGTATTGACTGATGTGGAGAATGTGAAACTTTTGGGTTTTATCGTACCTACCTTATCCTTTTTATCTTATCTTATTTAGAAACATTGACAAGTTTGTGAAAAGAGAAAACTCAACGCACTAACACCAAATGCACGCTTTACACCCTCTGACTACTTAACATGACTGGCAAATTCACTTTGCCAAAAGGGCAGGTTATTTCAAGCGGTGGATACACTGATTCCCTTATAATCCTCGGACTTAAGGCACTTACAGATGATGAATTGCCATCATGTGAGTTCCAAATGTGTTACACTTAACCCCTGCTGACCCTTAACGCCCCTTGTCTGTTGGTGTATTTCCATAGACACCACAATTGTTTTGTTTTTTTTCTGCTGCCGTGGTGACGAATTGACAATAACACTAGCTGCATAATGGTGGACTCATTTGTGGCATTTGTAGCGTTGTATTGCATTACAACACATGGCTGGTGCATGGAAGAGGGCAGCTCTGGTGTCCCATTGGCTGATACCATGGAGCATGTTCAGTATACTTTGGATTAGTAGATTTATTTTTGGTTTACTATATACATATAATGTTACATATACTGTTTTTACGCATCCCTCCATGCGCCCAGGGTGTGAAAGTATGAAACAACGGGGAAAAAAATAACATCCCAGATATGTAAATGATAAACACCACATGCCAACTGTGCTGGTTAAGTGTAAACCATGTTTCATAGATCCCGAATCCTGTTCCTCTGAAAATACATTTAATTTACTATGTGCAAATATAATCTTTAAATATATAATTTATCCCAAGTCAGCTGATATGAAATAATTGGTCCAGTGGTCACAAAAAGTTGACAAAATATGGAGAGCAACTATCAATTTCAACAAAGCCGATATTTAAGGTTTAATAAAAATGGCAACACCTTGCTTGAAGTAATTTTTCTCGGTTTAGAAATATATGTCAGGAGCAGGGGAGAAACAGGGGAGATTCCTCTGCACCAGTGTGTACGTTGTGTGTACATGCATGATATTATGGATATAGGTTTATAATTAAACTGACTGGTGTGGAGTGTGGATGGAGGCTTGCTACAGTACTGATGCAGCTTGTATTTCTACAGTGCTTGGCTCTGGTCACTGCCTCAGGAGAAGGCTGTAGAAAATGGCTTCATGTTGTGGCAGCACAGCCTCTCACTCTCGCTCATTGCCAGAGCAATGGGAACATTTTGTAGCGTGCTAGGTTGCTAACTCCGCGTGACAGATCTGTGTCAGTGTTGCATTGTGGATCTCCTCGGCGGAATCACAGTGCTTGAAAATCTACAGCCTGTTTGTTTGAGACAGAAAAAAGCCTGACTGGAATATTTATGGAGACACTGTACTGTAGCTGATAAAACTGTACGTACACATGTAACAATGTTGTAATGTGCAGACGTGCATAGTATTAATATTAAATTAACCTAAAGTAGAGAGCAATATCATGTAATATATGTATTTCCTTATTTTTCCTTATTCTC
The DNA here is from genome assembly GCA_037577075.1 of Alestopetersius hilgendorfi. Classification (NCBI taxonomy): domain Eukaryota; kingdom Metazoa; phylum Chordata; class Actinopteri; order Characiformes; family Alestidae; genus Alestopetersius; species Alestopetersius hilgendorfi. Next base: position 20,724,514 of record JBBIGB010000129.1, read on the forward strand.
TTATTCCTTATTACCTCCTTCCAAGTTGTTTATGTTTTAGCCCCATGATGGTGCAGTGGGTAGCACTGTTGCCTCACACCTTCAAGGTTGGAGGTTCGAATCCAGGTCCTAACCTAGAGAGTGTGGAGATTTCATGTTCTCCTCATGGTGGTGAGGGTTCCTCTGAGGTCTCAGGTTTCTCCCACCACAGACATGTGATTCTAAACTGGCTGCGTGTGCGAGTGAACGGTGTGTGCACATGCCCTGCAGTGGGCTGGCGCCCCGCCTGGGGTCTATGGGCCTTGTGCGCTGTAGCTAATCAGATAGGAGGCCATTTACATATATTAAAGGCACAATTAAGTTTCCTCCTAAAGAACAGAGAGCTTGTAAAATGACTGTGTTTTTGGCACATAAACCCACACCAACATTAAAAGTGGAAAAAGAAACATGTAGGATATCAAGCCTTTAATGTATGTATTTGAGTTGTATCTATTAATGATCTAATTGACAAACTAAAGCACATGCTAATTTATAGCTATTACTGTAATCAAATAATCTGCTTTTTGGGTTATTCTGGTTTTGCAGAATGAGTATTATTTATAGTGCTATATGACATTGATTGTATATTTAGTATAATGGTCTCATGTGCACCAGTAATACAGGTATCAGAGCTTAGAGGAGTGTAACTAGACAAGCTAATTTTAACAAATGAGTCTTTTGTCACCTGGCAACACATCTTGCCTATGGATTCGGGATGCACCGATTCTTTATTTTACGTGACCGAAACAGTGACGACGTAATGAACGACCGCAACCTGCATGTGCCAGATTGGATTAGAGACAATATGTCTGCCTTGTGGGCGCATTTCGATTTATCTAAGGACACTCGGAAAGCCGCTTGTAAAGCGTGCAATGCCAAAATTTCTAGAGGGGATGCACCTACAAAGACTTTCTCAACATCAGGATTAATTTATCATATCAAATCAAAACATCCCAAACGGCATGCATGAAGCACAGAAGAGGCAAGACCCTTCGAGCACACCCATGCCGTCAGTGTTTTTGAAAAGGCAGGAAAGTTTTCCAGTGATTACAGGTAATATATGGGCTGCCAGTCTTTGTTTTAATGCACTATTTTGTTATAAGCCTACAAAGAATGTTGTTCTATCTTTTAACAGTTTTTAAGCACTACTTCATGTACTTCATTCAGAATATTAAAATACAATTGAATTCACTTGTTTTATGAGAGAAGATATTTAATTCAGCTACCTTGCTTTTAGGCTATTTCAAATTTTATTTTATCTTGTGCATTGTTTGAAGGCTAAATAAATATTTTAATAGTTTTGTAACAGATTTATTCATTTAATAATTTAATAATAATAATAATTTATTTCAGTGTTTCAGTTTTGGCTTTCGGCCAAGTGTTTCCTCATTTTAATTTTTCGGTTTTGGCCAAAAAAAAAAATCATTTCGTTGCATCCCTACTATAGATGTATTTACTGGCTGAGTAAGAACACTCTAAAGAGGTAATCATTTCTACTGTTATGATTTTAGGTGGTGGTGTGTAAGCCGTTTTAAGTGCAGTAGTGACCCAACTAGAACTGGGACCACATAATTGATTCATGAGTGTCTATACTGGTAAAATACTGAAACGTAGAGTGTATCTTTTTCTTTCCATTTTGTATGCATGACCATTCTGTGCTTGGGGCTTTGAGCATAAAGAGGTGTGAACAAGCCCCAACTCTGATGTGAAAATTGCCGTAAGTGCAAATGTGCCTTTGGTTTGTTTTTGTTTCTATAAGCAAAGGGCTTGGTGTGAAAAGACCTTGGGCTTGGGCCGTGGGCCACTGACAACTGTCCTGTCGGTACTGAAAATGACTTAAAAGGCACAGAATTTTAGATCTCCAATAGCTGCCATTTGTCAAAAGTCATGCCAACAAGGACAAAACGTCATGTCGACCAGACTTATAGAAATCTACCCAAGCACCCACCCACCCCACCCAACACCACCCCCACCCCACCCCATCCAACCACCCCACCCATCCATCCATCCATCCATCCATCCATCCATCCATGCATCCATCCATCTGTATGTATGCATTTATTGATGTTTATATATGATCTAGGGTTTATAAATCCAAACCCTACATCTAACTTTGCTCCGCCTATAAACTGCATTCTATAATATTTGTTGTGCTAGTTTGTGAGGGTCTATTGAGAAATTGTGGTGTGCTTAATTTGTGGCAGAGCATGCCAATTATTTAATATTTATGTAGAGCGTGTTACAAACTACAAGTCTTTTTTTTTTGCCTTATGCAACATTTAGCCTATTTACTGCGTACATGTGAAAGATCATGTATAAAGACCTTTTTTGAGCACTTTTAAACTGAAGGCAAGATGATGTAGCAACTCCTAAGAAAGTATACTACACTTTCCCCTCTTGTTCGACCTCACAACAGTTGCTACAAAAGAACGCATTGTGGGCAGAGCGTGGATGAGTCAGCTGCATTCTGAACAGCAGAGACATTTTCACTTGGTTTGGTGGAACTAACTATCGCGTCTGATATTTAAATACTATGATAAAAAGGGTATGTTTTGTTTTGGCTTTCAGAAGCAGAGAGACGATCCTTGGCACAGAGCTTCACGGCAAGAGAAATGAGAACCAAAACAGTCGCATCACCACTCCATGGGCTCGGAGGTCAAACAGAACCAGGCAGCAATCTCACACTTCTAAAAAGAAAACGACAGAAATAAACTAAGGGTGAACATGGCGATGTTCCGAAGTTACTTATGGAGGACCACAAACATTTTTTTATTTCTTGCAGAATTCAACATTGCCTCTAAGGATCTCTATAAAATGATGCTTATCAAAGGTGGAGTCTAACTGAACAGCAACATCATGAACAACGTGACTGATAGGCTGAGAACAACCTGTGGCTTACAGACATGCTGAACTGAGGTAGAGGAGAATTTACTTGAATCGCAGATCATACACATTTATGCTTTATGAGACACTAAACGTGCTCTTGATGTCTTTTAGGAAACAACATGCTATAATGACAGGAATGTGTGTGTGTGTGTGTGTGTGTGTGTGTGTGTGTGTGTGTGTGTGTGTGTGTACGCGTGCAAGCGTGCTCTCTAATGTACACATTAAGAAAATGTCACATGAATATTGCATATTGTGCTATACCAAATCATATCGCATGCCTGAAGAGCATGCAATCAGACATAATAACGAAAAAACACATAAAAAATCTTCATTATCACCCTTGGTTAACCAATGTCTCAAAATGGCTTCAAGTCTAATCATCAAACAATATGGGAACAATGATGACAGTGTAGATTTAAAAACAAGTCTGTTGCTCGACAGGCAGGGTTGATGTTGTTAAATCTCTATTTTTTTAAGGTATCATGTTTTATATGAAAATAAATTGGTTTAACTGGTGACAGGTTATTTTTTTAAGCGTTTTTGCTAAATGATTTACTTCTTTCTCATTACTTTTTTTGCCTTGTTGGAACAGCAACCATAGAAGAGATTAACTGTAGAATAATGGCATTGTAGGAACAGGCTCACAGCCCCTTTTCTTCTCAAACTGTTGTGTTGGCGCAGGGCAAAAGCTGCAGGGTCATCGACTTCACATCTCTTTCTTTATTCCGTTTTTCTCTAAGTGTGATTGTTCATATGGGTTGAAATAACATCTGGATCAGAATGCTGTATCACCTGTCATGTAAAAAAAGCATCTACCTCAATGTCATGATCTTCATTTTCACCAGAAGCTTCACCCTGGGGAAATTGTACCGCCGCATCAGTCATGTAACTGTCTGTGCCATCATTAAACCAATGCGTTGTTTACCCTGCCATGGAGTCGGATAAAGTTATACGTCATATTCTTCAAAATAGTACGACCAGCTTGTCCTCATTGTCCATTTTTGATGCCTTCTTTATGCATACCAGTCAAGCTTTAGCCCACCGCAGTGTTCTCTGACATCTTGTACTGTGCAGTTATGCAAAGTCTTGCAAATATGGATAGCAATGCATTTTAAAGGGCCCGTGTCAAGGGAAATTTTTTCATCAGGGAATTTTACTTACTGTTTTTTTAAATAAGAGTATGTAATCACTGTTAAAGAGTCATCCCCCCCTCCATATTTTGCATGAATGGTAGGTAAGGTACCTGTTTTAATTTGTGATGTCACAACAACCAAAGCATTTACAAATATATTCAGCCCACAGCATTTAGCCCATAACAGTTTAACCTCCATCTGGTTTCTTATAAGTAATAAATAGTGTTTTTTACTAGACTGTTTCAATAATGCACAATAGAAGGCAGCCAATCAGAACAGATGACACTGCAAGTCCTAAAGACAGTAACAAAAAATAATTCCAAGAACTTAAGAGGGGTTAGAAGATTCTCAAGAAAAATGTATGTTATAGGCCCTTCAGCATTTGACCAGCAACAGGTTACTGATAAAGTAAGAATATGGTTTACAGCACTAATAAAATTGCCTAATAATAAGATGTTCTTAATTACATGGACTTTGCATCAGGCACCTTAGTTCTTTAAGCAAACAGTATTAGAATACCTGATAAAGTAATGCACTGAAATCAGATGATTCAAATGTGTATGTCAATTCCATAAACAAAATGGCATCAAAACAATGCTAACTTTTAGTTAACTTATTTTTGGCAATAATTTTTTTGATGTAGCACTTATTGTTCATGTGGACACAATGTACACATTTGAAGAATTAGTAATGGCAACAGATCGGAAATGCTTTTCCATGTTCATGGTTCATCTTCAGCTCCATTAATAGAATGCATAAACACTTGATGTTAACTGGCCAGAATGAATGGGATTTTGTGTGAGAAAAGCAATAGTGTAGAAAGCCATGGATTTCAGTCACTTAAATGGTGAGCACTTCCTGGAGAAAGCAAGATGCATTTGCTTTTCTCTGTAATCGTTCTTCTTTTTCTGTTGATATTGTCATGTTCTTTTCATTTTTAGATAAATATTTGTATGTCATTATTCTGATGTTTCCATGGAAATTCCAGGTGTACAATAAGATGACTGTTGGCTTTCTGTGGAAAAGACGAGTCTGGGAGAATGCGTATGCAATGAAAATATTATATGACAGTGCAAATGTACACCACCGTCATATTTTGCACATTAGTTGGCCCCATTTTACTGTCTAATACTATGAATACCTTATTGAGTTATGCTAATGCATAAAAGCACATGCTCTGACATATTTATTGTGCATATTTATTAAAAACAGAATGTCAGTACAGGCTATGTAGGCCTCCAGTTTATTTAAAGTAAAGCACGATTTCAAGGCCCGCATATGTTGTCAAAGTACAACTTGAAATGGCCACAGGTAGTCCTCACTGTTCTTCTCTCAAACCTTTCCAAATCTGCTAAAACCGCTCTTAAAAGGATGTATATATTTAACAACCGCTAAATGGGATTAGCCAACAGTGATGCAGCATAGCTTCCACCAGCTAGCAACTGACCCACTTGTGGAAAAGTAGGCAGGTGTTCTTGTCGTTAGTGTGCCCCTGGGTCTCCTTATCCCTGGTGACTCTGGATGAAGCCAGCGATAATGTTTTTGTCCCAGGGTGTGCAATGTCACTTTCAGTTTTGCAGAACTCATCACAAAAGCCCCTGTGCCTGCAAGTGGCAAAAGAACTTTAGCATCAGTGAAAACTGGAGAAGGAAAGTATTGGTCAGAACTTCAAAAAGTGGACTGTGGCTTTGATTTGACTAGCAGTGACTGTCCACACAGCCTGATTGTCTAAACACAAAAGGATCTTTTTATGTGCCTTTACATTTGGCACTCTCTTTGCGGCGTTGCTTTCTGAGAAGTTTGCACAGCAAATGTTCTTCCATTTGTCCGTTATGCTTGTGCAATCACAGGAAATACATCATAGTATGACTGTCATGTCTTTTGGCTGTCTTTTGGCTGTATGATTGGGACCGAGATTGAGCCAGAATATCTGCTTTGGCCTATAATGTGCAATGCTTTTATTGCGTCTGTAGAACTGTACACATCTAAAACAGCAATTCATTTCACTTGCTTGTAATTCGAGTGGTAGATTCAGGGCATGCAATGTAATATGAAAGTCCATGTCATTCCCATATGCTGTTATACACCACAGTACTTCAGAAAGCTACTCTGGGGAATGATGCTGAGGACGTTGCATATTTATAGTTATAGTTAGTACTTGCAGGTTCATAGTTCTGTATGGTGAGCAATAATGCATGTTCATACGAATATCATACGCAAATCCTTAAAAATACTGTTCAACAAAACGTCCGAATTGCACACATTGTCTGGTTGTATTTGTATATACACCCTTAAATGGTGCCTTACATATGTCATGTCACATTGTTGTTAAGATCTCAATACAGAATGCAAATAGCCTCCATGGATGATGTAGATAGAACTAGTTTTCGATGGTGTTGTTCTTTAGATGGCTTAGATCCTGTGGATTGAAAGGTAGAGTCTAGGAGCTTCAATACTTTATATAGCAGCATCAGTGACAGAGCTTGATGAACAGACTGACGTAAATAGTATATGAATGTACAGAATGTAAGTTTTCCAGGATTGTATTCTGGAAAGACTCCATGTTAAAATATGTGCAAGGCAATATACCCCGCATTTCCTCTGGAGGGTATTTACTGCCCTCCCTCTCCCCCTCCACCCCGTTCCCTAATCCATCTAAAACTCAAAATGCCTTATCATAAAATAAATGTGAAGGACCAAAATGAGCACATCAGTGTCCCGCCATTGAGTACAGCCAGTTTTCCAGAGTATGACGCAGCAAGCAACTGTCATTGTATTTCTAAATGCTCTACAGTCTTGCATTGTATGTGAGTCAAGTAGGCCATGTGCAGTCAGTATTCAAAGCTTCACCCTTGCAAACCTCATTAAACTGCTCCCGCTCAGTTTGTTTTCAGTATAAAAGACTTCAACAACTACAAAACATTAAGATGTAAGCAATAGTGCATAATAATAGTGTATCTAGCCAAATGCATTATCCTTGAATGAACTACATTCAGGGATGTGCATCCAGTAGATAGAGGATGACCAAAACACCAGAGCATTTATGAGAAAAAACAAATTATATAGTGCATTCACGACAGCCATTTCCCAAAACAACACAGATCAAATATTCACCAACCTTCAATCCTGTGTGCTTTCATCCTGTCTGTCTGTGTGTGTGTGTGTGTGTGTGTGCAGATAGAGGTGTTGGCCTAAGGGAGAGCCTTTTCCATTTGTAACATGTAAACACTGTGCAGTCTTTTATCATTCATACTGTATGAGCTCTAAGCAGCCCCATATGCAGTCATTGTGCTTCGTCCTGCTTCTTTACTGAACCATTAGCCATCACTTGTATTGTGCAAAATACAGCAGAGACCTTAAAGATTAAATGGGCGTTTTGTACAGGTGTCTTCTGTCTCGTGTTCTTAACATGACTGAGTGATGAATTAAATGTGTGGCTTAATATGTACAATGTGTGAAATACAGTAAATTATCAAATGTTATTGATAGAGTATATTATACATCTGAAATAATGTATATATGTATGAACTGTAAATGTACATGGAAGATGTACACAATAAAATCCATTTGAATATTAACAGTGTCTGTCTTTTTCTGTTTAGACTCTTATAGACCACAGTATATAAATCTAGTATATTGTATATTGTGACAGTGCCATCTGACTGACATACAAAGAGACCAATCAAAAAGCCAGATTCTGTTTAAAATCTGTAGAGATTTGAGTGTGCACTTTATATCAGACAGTCTTTGTACATGTGTGGACAGGGTGCCCAAGACTGAAACATACTGATATATAACAAAAAAGGTCTCTGCAGATCTGAGCTGCATCCATGGCAGATAGTTAATATTAGCAAGCTATCATATTTTCTACGATTTGCTTGGTTTCTGCAATGTGATCAGGGTTTGCATCACACGAAAGTGTGGCTTATTAATCTAGTTTATTCCAAAAAATTTAAATTGCATCTTGTTTTTGTTTTTAAGCAACATTTCACAAAATGAATGTACATTTAAAGGTCAATTTCAAAAATACACAATCCCAATCCCAATACACAAGAAAGACTGGAGTTTGTTCTTCCAGTCAGGCAGGAGAATGACAGGTGGGAGATGGACACATCAGGTTACTTCTTTATTGTTATCAATAAAATATAAATGTTTTTATATAGCAATCATCTTGAAACCCTCAAATTTATCTCACATAACTCCAGAAGGGGAGGGGGTGGTATGTCACACCCCCCCCCCTCACTAATTTTGCCACAGCACAGTCAGGAAAAAAATTGCTCCCATTAAAAGTACCCAGGTAAAATCCTCATAGCTTAAATCAGTATTGATTACAGGGTCTATTACATATGGAAATATAATGTTTACAGACATGTGTATTTAGTAAACAATTCATTTTCATTAAGGCCATTAAAAGGATTGAAACATGGCTGCTGACATGCAGCTGTTTCATCCCAGAATGGGCAAGAGAGACAAAAATACGAAAGATAAAGGGTTGTATTGTTTATGGATTACATTTAAATAAAATGGTCATACAGTGATGTCATTATTCTAAAACTGTTGTTAGCCCAGTCACAGAGTTTTAAAAGCCACTCATCCTGAATATGTACAGAAATCATATGGTCACAGAAGCATCAGACATAGCAGAATCAATGGAAGGAGTGTTGGCCGGGTTCCCTGGGCTTCCTGGACAGTAAAGTAATGTCAACGGGAAATAGGGGCGAGAGAGAGAAACAGACAGACATAGAAGGCAGACGGCGTGTCTCGAGCAGTCCTAGCCTTTCAAGTGCCCCCGTCCTCATTCAAAAGTAATGATTTCACTCAAGGAAACAAGTACATTATATAAGGAACGATGTTAGAGGAAGATGATGCTGACTGCCTGAGGGAGAGCATGTAAGGGCAACTGGCCACAGACTGTGGTGAGTGTGAAATTTGATGTGTTTGTTTAAACCATTCTCCTGTTTCCCAGCATGTTTTAGGCTACAATCCAAAAACCATCTATTCTGTGCAAATACAGTACATCTGACAACAAAGCATATCTGAGGAGAGTCTGGGTTTTCATCAACAAGGTGAACCAAGTGGGATGTTTGACTGGAAAACTGAAGATGCTGACACTAACTGTATGATTGATGAGGCAATGAAAACCACACATGCTGACTTTGCTTTATTTAAATGGAAACTTGTATAATAATTAAATTATCAACATTATCAGTATAATACTTTTACATGGGAAGGAAAATATTCCTAGCTTATAGTGAAGGTTCATGTAAAAATAGTTTGGCCTATTTCGATTAATGCAATTTTTCTGACGTCTGAGCAGCTGGTAATTTCCTTATTCAGACAGTAAAGCTGCTGAGACTACCGTGCAGTGTAGAGTGGTGAATTGAGCTCCTCTGGGCCTGTGCAGATGTAGGCTCATGGAAAAACATCTGGATGCTATCAGTGCAACTGAGAACACCGCAGAAAGCTCTTTTTCAGGTAATGAAGATGTTATGCAAGAGCAGCCAGTCACATTCACTAGACTGTCACACTGTGGAACTGGGCTCTGGCTAGTACTGCTCTGCTAAAAATATGGGAAGCTAAAGGAAGCTGATAGTTGATACTGAAACAACTAATGCTATCAATAGTATGTTGTAACAGGCATAAAACAGTAAAAATGTGCAGGTTATTATACTATGTATACATATTACAACCAAATAAGCTTCATTTCAAACTCACATGAACCAGCATAAACTGATCCAATGAAAATGTTCATCCTTGAGATAAGTGGTTTTGATGGACTGTTGTGTTTCTCAAAAGTGACATGCTTTAACCTGGATACACCCTACAATAGGCACATTAAAGCGTCAGGGCACCCCAACAAACAAATAACAGGAGGTGTGTCCTTGATAATATGCCAGGCTGTAATGTTATTTGTGGATCTGCACCAAAGACAGAATGCATCAGTCTGTGTATGCGGGTGGGTGCGCCCTTTAGGGAATCCCCCCGCATGTGTGCCCATGCCTGCTATTTTTAGAGAAGCCTTTTTTCCACGGAGGGGATTAGAAAAATCTATTTTTGAACACACTCACTTGTAATTCAACCCATGGAATCGGAGAGGAGTTCACACCGCGTCCCTCTGTGCATTCAGAGTGTGAAAACAAATCCACAACAAGATGAAAGAGTCAGAGCAGAGAAAAGAGTCAGAGCATTTGTGGAGGTAATCAGCTATCCAGGTCACTGAATCATCTAACAGCAGCAAGCCAGAGCGTCTGGATTTGTGGTAATAATCTTCCAAATGCAGCTGAGTTGACTTTATTAGGCTACTCGCCAGTGGCATAACTGGGATCTTATGGGCACCAGTACAAAAAAAATATGAAGATAGCTTTCAGTGCATTATTCTTTACTTTCCTAAAGGAAAGTCCCATTTGCCTTCATCTCAGTACCTGATTTCCAAAGGTCTCTATGTGGCTCTGGATTACACACAATTTGCAAAATTGAATACATTAGAAAATGAATACATCAGCTATCTGGTATAACAGATACTTTTGTCAGTATAGATATTTGACAATATTATCTATATAAACTAGATATAGATATTTTATCTCTATAGATATTAGATACTAAATAATCAATTCATTTTCTGTCGTGGCTACCCGGAGCCTATTCCGGGTCTACAGGGATGAGGCAGGGACTCACCCTGGGCGGGGCCCCAGCGCACTGCAGGGCGCACACATGGACTATTCACTCACAAACGCCATTCGCTCACACACTCACATCTATGGTCAATATAGAACCCCCAATTCACCTGACACGCATGTCTTTGGACTTTGGGAGAAACTGGAGACTTCGGAGGAAACCCACGCCACCATGAGGAGAACATGAAGACTCCACACACACACACAAGGCCAGGACTCAAATTTGAACCCTCAATGCTCAAGGTGTGAAGCAACAGGGCCACAGCACTACTGTGGGGCCCATTAGATAATAATATCTATGTAAATGTAAACATATAATGAATACATTAGATATCAAATAGGTAATGTTTTATTTGTATAGACATTAGATAGTATTGCACCAGTAGCTCGATTGGTCAGATTCTAAAGAAGAGTGTAAGAGCATGAATACATCAATTTCAGGAAGCCATCCTTGCCTCTAAATAAACAGAATCCAGTTCAACAAATAAGATGTTTTTTTTTAAATGCTGCAACAAAAACATTCAGGGAAATGTGCTAAAAAGAAAAGAACCTGAGCTGAGCTTGATATTGTGATGGTTTTATGGCTCTTTCTGTAACACCAGAGGCAACTACTGCAGAAGGAATTGCTGATATCAAAACATATTTGATACAATGTCTGGGGGGTTAAGTTGCTGAATTGTATTAAAACACTGGAACACTCACAGCTGCATGTTAACATAAAAAGCATCATTGCCTTCAGCTTGTGCCTGTGACCAAAGTACAGTGATGATGCTGTAATAACACATTCCGAGTGATGTTCTATAGCTTGATTATGGTGCTTAAAATAACTCTAAGATAACAATCTAACATACAGTGACATATGACCTTCTCTGTAGATTTCCATGTGTAATTATTTGCATTTTACACACTGGCATTTCACACAATTAACTGTGCCTAATATATTAAATTAGTCAAATAAACATGATTTGTGCATTAAAATGGGTACATTAAGCTCTCAAGTGTCAAGGAGTTTAGCTAAAATGCTAAAAAGGAGTACTCACTATAATACTCTCCTGTATGTCAATGGGATAATCCCTTCTCAGCAACTCTCCCACCATATTCACTAACATGTCCTTGGTGAGGTAAAAGGGCACTCCAGCTCACATTAACCTCCACAGTGAAAACAGGAGAAGGTGTCTGTAAGAGCAAGTGCAAGCTGGTGAATGTTAGTTGGTAATTTATGGTAATGGGAACGTATGAACCAAAAGAAGTTCAGTTGAAGCTCTGTAAAAGCCTTTTTATAAAAAGCTTGTCAACCCTCAGATTTATTACAACAATTTTCTGTGTAAGTACGTACACACACACACACACACACACACACACACACACACACACACACACACACACACACACAGACACAGATCTGAATTCCTGTCCTCAGCAGTCTCTGTTGTGCACACTCATTTCACTCAAGTGAAATGAAACCATTTGTTCATCAATTATTAACACAGTTTGAGACAACACATCCCACAGTATGGATAGATCTGAGCAAGGCACAGTGAAACAGAATCCCAGTAAAATGTTAATGTGATCAAAAATGCACCCCCCACCACCACCACTACCACCGTTCACCTAGACACCATCACCTCTCTGTCCTTCATTACAACATGTGACATTAGCTCATCACTCCATGAGAGGTTGGGAAGAATGACAGCAGACATAAGCCCAATTGACAAGCACACTCACATGCCAACGGCCCAGGCATACGCACACATGCCAGTGGCCTGGGCATAACACATTGCTCATTTTGGGATGTGCTGACGAGGAGAGAAAATCTTCCAAATGCTGCGCAGCTGTGGATGCCACATCAAGGATCAGTCATCACAGACAGAGCACTGATTGCAGATTAAAAGGCAGTGGATAATAATTCATAATAATCTGCTTTTTTCAGAAACCAAAAATACATGTTTATAAATATATTGAGGTATTTTAAGTCAGCGTCTAAGAAACAAGTGTTAAGCAGCAAAAATGCCACGATGATTAGGGCTTGATGACCACAGAAAAGGTCATTGTATGCAGAATCAGTGTACAAAAATGTTTTGGAGTGCGGATTTCTTTCAATGACGTAACCAAGTGGCAAGACATTCAGGGATTGAAAACAGAGCAATTTTCTCAGTTTTTCTGTTTTTCCTGGTCACATGGGTCACCCTCAGTTACTTCGGTACCTGAAATGAACATCGTAGAAAAAAACGTGTCTCTTACATTTTGGCTTAGTCTTTCGTTGCCCTGCAGATAAAATTAGAGTTTATGCAACAAGGATTTTCCTGTGAGGACAGTCAGGTTTGGGCTCCTTTAGATTTTGCAAGGCCCTTACACATCACTGACTGTGATCGCAGCACCCATACCTCCAGGAAGTATCCCAGCATCCTCTCTGTCACAGTTGGCACAGTAGGACCTGCGGGGTCTGACTAAAGCTGCTGTGCTCTCGCCTGGCTGACTTACATTACTGAAACAAAGACCACTCTCACTGACGTGTAAGTCACATGGCTAGAACACTCCTTTCATTCTCATAGGGTGCTTTCACTTTTCACCATCAAAGGTGAAAAACTTCTGCTGGTTTAAGGTGATCCATTCTCCAACTGAATCCCAGAGTATCACATGCAGCCATTCCTCAATTCAGTCTTAACAAAGGTTAATGTTTAGCTGCTACTGAAATGTCATGACCATAGGGGTCCCTCAAAGCTCTGTTTTAGGCCTAATTTAATTTTATGCAAATAGGATAGGTGTTCACATTCATATTACACTAGTATAAGGATATCTATCCAACATTTACCAGATTTTTAAGATACATTAATAGTGGTGAATATTACATTTCTGAAGTTATCAGTGATTATATCAGATCTGCTCCAACATTTTTATAACCTCTTACCGTGTAATATAACTAAGGATTATGTACTTTCTGTGGAAAAACAGAACATTTTTGTAATCCACATGCGCTGATATACAGTATATTTGGAAATATATAATTGGACTTGGACAAATTCAAACTCAATATCATATTTAGGTGTGTAAACAGCCTTCAAGCGTGCATGCACCTGCTATGGCCCTTCATTCTCTCTCATAATCATTTGTCTTTCTTTGAGGTTTTAAGGCCAGGAGTTGTGATGAAGGTTGCATAGAGGTGAGCACTTACCTTCTTTGACAAGCAGGGGATTTTAACCCCACAAACTAGTACTTGCCTGCAGTCACACAGATGGAGACTTAAACTGGAAATATGGTGTACCATTGCGTAACTTGGACATTTAAGCATAAGAGGCAGAGAATAAATATATGGAACATTTAGTTTATTAATCAATTAATTTTATTACAATATAACTCTCAGTAATGTTGTATTAGCTCATTGAATTAGCCCATTATTTATTTGAATAGTGTAACCTTAGAGGCTACCCCATGCCTGGTAGTTGAACATGTTGACATTCATTGTTTGGGATCAAACTGTATAATTAGCTTGACTAAATTAAGTCTATAGCATTATCACCAGGTCAGTACCCTTCCTGGGGGCCAGATGTACAGACACTATATGTCCCAGCTGTGATTCCAAGCAGCTTTGGTGTATGTTCATCATATACTCTATTTATATATATTCATATGGATAAGAAACAAATTGTTTACTGTAATTAAAGTACAGAGAAATGTGACCAAATAGTTGTGCTTGGTAATCAGGGGGAGTCAAGGCTTATATTGCTCAAATAACACTACCATTACTGGAATATTCAAATCCACAATTTCATATCACTTTTGTATTTTTGACTATCATTGTTTTCTCACTCCATGCATTAACAAAGTATGTCATTAAACCACTAGGAAAGAGAGTTCCTTCCTTTAAACTGGAAAATTTCTCAAGGTTTTGTGGTGTCAGCAATGGGGTATGGGGGTGTTACAGCAGACGTAATGGTTAAATTAGGACGGTCCCTTTAAAACAGACACTTTTTCGGCTGATCTTCAGGATGGACACTCAAGGATGGTTGATCAGAACAGAGCTAAATTTGAAGCTGCTCATTCTATTACACTCAGTTACAAAAAGGTTAATTCACATTAATAACTCTCATACAAAAGGACAAACACAGTCTCTTCCACAGCCCATTTAGTCCAAAGTCATTTCCATGGCACCATCAATCATGACTTGTGCACTCGCACTCACACACACACTCACAGGAACACACATACACACACACACACACACACACACACACACACACACACACATACACACTAACTCACTTTCTCTCACATGCACACCCTCACTCTCCCTCGTTCTCATTCTCGTCCGACACAGCCATGCGCTCCGTGCGTCGGATTCCTCCCTCCCCCTACATCTGTCACTTCTACTCCCTTTCCATTGGCTGTGCTAAAACGCGGGGCTAAGAATAGCTCCCCAGAGTCCAGCCTCAGAGCCCCCCAGGGCATGAGTGTTCGTCTTGAAGGGCGCTGTGTGAGTCCCTCTCTTCCCCCATGCACATACTATAGTCTTTATAAATAGATCACAGGCGTTATATAAGCACCGGTGTGTTTGTGAATGAGACTGGAGGGATAGAGGGTGGAGGGGGTGGAGGGGTCTACATTCATACAGTAAGACTGGATTTCTTTTTGCATCCTCTCACATTCTATCACAGTATGATGGTCTATGAGTGTGCTACTGTCTATTGCACTTTAAGGAAAAGCTGAAAATACAAAATACAAAAAAAGCATTCTTCAACTAATCATGGATCCAACATAGGAATGTTAATACATATATGAAGTAAAAGGGCCTGCATCTAATGAGACTGTGTTTTCCTTTAAATGCGTGTGAAGGTTGTCAGAGAAGCCCTCTACTACACATACTGCTGTTGCTAGGCAAAATCAGCCATCAGGAGCTCCACACCAGCAGGTTTACTGTATGTAATACACGATGATTCAGTCTGTGCATCCACTGCTGTGCATTATTTCAAGGAAACATCTTTGAACATTTTGCCATTAGGATCTCTCAGGGCACCTGAAAAGGACAAGTTTGATTTAAAATGACTAATAAATGTGGTCACAGATGCTACACTAATCAGACCGTGTATTTAGCATGCAGAAGTGTCTTATGTCTCACATTATCTAAAATGTATTTTAAATGCGGTAAGTAGTTCTGTATCTTCATGTTTTATATAAGTGTTTAGTGCTTCTAAAAGACATTAAAAGATATTTACAGGCCTGTTACAGTGCCTTCCTGTATTATTAGTGGTCCTACAAGCAATAGACCTTGGTCTTGTCATTGTCCTGAAAGCTTTAAAGCTACTGACCCATGTCTCATAAACTGTAATTCACAGCTAGCAGTGATTAATATCAGCCGACTCATCAGTTATTGTAGACAAGATCTGTTCCCTTCTGCGGGTTTGTATGGACTTTTTGTGGTGCTTTTCAAAGACAGGGCTGAGTAGAAGTGCTTATTTAGGATGATTTAGGTTATTTACTATGGCTTTACAACAACAGAGTGGCTTTAGCACTCCTACCCCAGGAAACTTCATGTATGGCCCAATATCCAGAACAGTCCACCCCAAACACACATACACTGTGAATCCAGGCACTTATTTCTGAAAATTGTCAAGTTAATTTGTTACTACCTAACAGCTAACTGGGCAGAGAGAAGTTGATTAATCACTGTGTTCAGGTTAGATTAGCTAAAAGCTTCATCTAAGATCTGAACATTTTCATCTTGATCATGTCCTACTCTTGCTTCATGATAATGATCTGACATATCACATAATCTTTAAACAAATGTCAGTTTGCTATAAGCTGATGCTAGCTTAGCTAATATGCTCCAAACTAATGCTAGCTCCATTCCTGACAGAATTTTCTCATTGTTCACCTGCTAACAGATATTTCAGAACTTTTTAATGCATCCTCTTGCGTGTATTTTCTGTGTCACTTTGTTGTTGTTTTTTTGTGTTTTTACTGTTTACCATATCTGTCCCCCCAACAAAATGACACCCGGTCTGTTCTTACCGTGTGGCCTTTGACAAATATGTAATGCTTATGTTTATTTTCTTAGAGTTTTTCCAACCTTGCATCTATGAGAGAACACAGCATTGGCATAGAATGGATTGTTTCAGTTGACTAATGTTACATAGCACTGTGAAAAGTGCCCTATTCTACCTTCCTTTAGAGACACCTCCCGCAGCCATTAACAGCAATTAGTGTCGCCAAGACTCAAACTTGAATACTGGCTGCAGGATGTCCCTTTGACTGATAAGCAGTTTCTTTTCCAGTTTCTTTTGCATTTTTTTCTTGTTATATCATAATATTCTTGACTGTATCCGAACCTGTGACTTATTAGCACCCTGCCGAGGAGTACCTTGGGGAAGTAATGATTTCTAGGAAGGAAAAGAAAAAAATGTCTGCAATTTTGTATTCAATAGAATCATGCTTGCTTTTATTTAGTTGTGAAGTTTTAGTTGGAGCTAAAAAGGCAAACTTTAAAAATGCCTTACTGAAAAATACACAATTAGGGTTTTTTATGGTATTTAGGTAGCTACAGGTAAGCAAACTCTCCCACTGGTTTGTCTTTCAGAAGCTGAACTGAAGGTCTAACCTGTGAGATTAACCACTGACATAATTGGGAACTCACAAAGGAATCAATCAGAGGTTTCTGTCAGCAGCTGTCCCATGCTTTACTGAAAGAGTCAGTGTAAAACTGCAACATACACGGTCAAGTGAATCTACAGTCAGACAAGATGTTAGCATTAATACAGAAGTGGACTTTTTTGACCATGTTTTGACATTTATCCTGCTTTTTTACACAATAATGGTCAGCATGTATGCAGTACTTAGCAACTGAAATAAATCATTTTACAGAAAATACAATGTGTGTGTGAACATAAAATATTGATAAGTGTATGTTTATATGAGCAAGACAGGTCAGATAAGAAGAATTATGCATTTGCTCAGTGATTTGTACATATTCAAATGAAGGAACAGCAAGATGACTCAGAATAAGAGGCACAATCGCGAGGAATAAATGTCAGTCTGTTCACATTCATCAGCACTTGTTTGTGCACTTTTATTCCCTAAACATGCACAACAATTTCTCAGACAGGGAGACTTGCCACCAACAGGATTCCACTTTCACCTGAAGTCAAGCTGGATTTAAATATTATGGGCTAAATCTCACAGAAAGGTCAGATTAGCATATGGGACCTGAGATCATCCCTTGTGTAAAGAGAATATGTAGTATGTGCAGATTGCTTTACACTGCATGGATGAGTAAATTCACTGCAGGTGCACAAAATGATTCTCCTTCTATAACAAAACTGCTGTATTTTTGTTTTCTTCTGCGGCTAAATGTCTACAATGCCTTTCGTATTATTGTCCTGAATTTATCACTGTTCTGTAAATGTGCACACACAGCATCTCCTGGCACCCAGCTAAAAAAACAGTTTAGCACTCCTAGCAGGAGTCAAGTGCGAGAAGTCGTCACATAAATGTAAGCAATTAGTTCAGTTACTGCTTCAGCAGGAAGACAGCAGGATGCATGCATGGCTAAGAAATAGCATGGTGTGTCCCTTGAAAGATTTAATGGCTGCATCCCTGTGTGTGAAAGGCACTGAATGATTTTTGGCATGCATGTATGGTTCTAGTAAAAACTTTTGATATGAAACCTTAAAAGTATATAAAGGAATAGTACAAGGCCTGATGTTAAACCCTTTTGCACTAGTTTAGGGATCGAATGTTCCAGGGTGCGAGGTTAAATGCAAAATCCGCTTCCTTCCCACATGCATACACATACAAGGAGGAGGTATGCAAAATGTAGGATCATACTAAACAGCAGCTAAAGGATTTTTTTAGTCACTTAACTTATTTCATAGTGCCTTTGGGGCAGCTGGTGGCCTGGAGGTTATGGAGTTGCCTCTGTGAGCAGAAGGTTGTGGGTTCAAATCCCAGGGCTGCCAGAGGCACCACTGACGTCCCCTTGAGCACGGTACCGTCACCACATACTGCTCCCCAGGCACTGTGTCTAATGGCTGCCCACTGCAATTGAGTTAAATGCAGAGAAATAATTTCACACTGTTCTCACTGTGTGCTGTCATGCGTGACTATAAGGGACCACTTTACTTTTAAACACTGTGCCTCGAGGACATCAATTTAGGGGTGGGACCATGCACATGTCAAGTTCAGATGCACATTCTGGTCACTTTAAAGCCCTTTTTTGCACTGCACCTGCACCTGCACGTGTACATGCATTTGGCCCAGAAAGGGCTGCTGGTATGAAAATAATCATACTGATATTAAAGCTGTTCAGTGGGCTGTGGTTGAGAAATTTTCATTGAATTAAAAATCCTTCATTGCAGCATGGTTATGGACAACAAAATCTCACCACATAAGCGTTCATCAGTTAAAGTCCCAGTACAATACGAAAAATACTCAACACATTCTCTAATGAACAACATATACAATGTTATATTTTATAATGTTGTAAACTGTCATTTTCATGTCAAAACTGTATATGTGACCCATTCATTTGGTGATTTTACAAAAGTGAGCATTAACAGCCCCAACGCCACCATACCCCACCCACCCACTCACTGGAGCTATGGATGGACCCAGCCCTGATGTTGGTAGACTTCATGCCCCTGGTTTATATGTTATTTCCAAGTCTTTTTTTGTTTGTTTTTTTCTTTTGTTTTCATGTCCCTGTTGGAGCGTGGGGGGGCTAAAAATACTCTTGCGCCCTGGATCTTTGTAAGACCATGATCTGCCCCTGGTGCTATAAATACCAGAGCTTGAGTTTCTTAGCAAGTCACAAACATACAAAAACAACAGTTCATGCAAAGAAAACAACACAGAACACATTTTGATTAGACCAAATTAAGATCAAAGCAATATATATAAAAAAAGAATATGGTCCTTCTAAGACTCAATATCACCTTACCATTGCTCATTTTTCATCTTGTAGCAAAACATGAGATGAAAGTAACTGTTAAACACAAACATAAATCTAAGAAGCTTAGTATTTCTCATCATATCACCCTACTATCACCACTCCGGGGGAATGGCCAGTGACCTTAGAAAGATGAGAGGTGGCAATAAAGTGATTCAGAAACATCCTACCACATTGTGCGCTACTGAGCTAAAGGTCACTAATACACTACAGCCTGCCAAGCAATCACAGATGATTTGCCTTTCCTGACAACTACTGAAAGAACTGGCTTAGACACAAACTGGTAAATTCACATACCACAGCAGAGGATCGTCGAAGCGTCACTGCACAAGATGCACGAGGCAAAAAAACATTCGTGTGAAAAGATAATGTTACCCAGGCTTAACATGAAGGTGTCTATTTAGTTGTTTAGAGGAGTTATGTTCACAAGAGCTTACTGTAGATGAGCCCAATCTGTGTAGTCAAATCTGATATAGCAACTGATATATCTGATATATTATGCAGTCAAAACATGAAAAAAGGTTGTTGTTAACAAACTGAAGATGTGTCTACAGGAACTGCAACTGCTTTTCATTACATTTATACCATTTGGCAGATTGTTTCATCTAAAGCGATTGACAATTCTTGTGCATCACAAGTGTAAGTGAATGCCGTGTCAGGAGTCTTTCCCAAGGACTCATTAGTGTTGTGTGGTGAGGTGCCCAAGTTAGGAATTGAGCACCACAAGTTAGGAATTGAGCACCACTCTCCTGCTTGGAAGGCAGTGATGTTATCCATTGCACCATCCAATCACACACACACACACACACACACACACACACACACACACACACACACACACACACACACACACACAC
>JBBIGB010000129.1:20752330-20776305 GCA_037577075.1 Alestopetersius hilgendorfi
ACCCCCCCCCCCCCCCCCCCCCCGCATGAAAACCTGCAGTGTGTTTTCATGTTATCTCGGAGTTCCGTCCAGTCGCGCGGCGCCGGGTCCTCCTACGCGGTTCCGTCCCGTCCCGTTTCGCCGCACCTCGGCTCGTCCACGTTTTCTGGACTTCGACACTGTTTGTGCTGATGCGGCATCTCTGCTGCTAATGTACTGCCCTCCCTCCTCCCCCCTTTTCTCTCTCTCCCTCCCTCTCTTTCTCTTTCTCCCTCTCTCTCTCTTTCAATCACCTCCACCACCATCATCATCCTCGTCTTTTTTTCCTCCTCGCGCTTGACTGCGGTAGCGGCAGAAGCACGTTACGCTCAAAGTGCGGCAGCGCGCACACGACGGGCTCAAATACAGCTACAAAACGATCAAGGAAATCTCTCTGGTGCTGCTCTCTTCTCTTCTCTTCTCGTCTCTGGCATTCGGTAGTGAACGGTAAACGCACCCCGGAGTGGAGATTTACGCACACGCACTGCCTCGGACTGGACGGGAATAGTAGTCGGCTGTTTTTTCGAGGCGCACAGCCGCGGTCACGGCGAAGACAAAGTTAGAGCTCTGACAGCGCGCGGGAGACCCTAACAGGTTCAGCATAGGTAAGAATTACAGGACATTGCTGTTTACCATCACGACCACCATCTGATTCTAAGCAAATTCGTGTCACCACTGGTCACAGTTATGATTCAGGACCTGCAGTGTAGGTTTAAACTCATCTGGACACAAATGACCACTGTGTGAGTGAATTCCTCACTGCGGGTTTTGCAGTAGTAGGTGAGCAGCTCTGAGTAATGTGTGCATCTTGTGTGTGTGTGTGTGTGTGTGTGTGTGTGTAGGATTCCAGAAGCTGTTCTGGTTTCTCTTAATGGAGTTCATCTCATCTGCTGCGCATTTTAGCCTTCATCATCAAGCACTATCTGACTGTGTGCAGACAGTGGGAGGAAAATGTGTGAATATATAGGACACATAGGGCTTCGTATCAGTCCTCTATGACATCGCTTCTCGAACATCTAGTCACTTTCTTTTTTCTGTGTCTTGTCTCTTTCTCTTCGGATGAGTGGGGACTGAAAGGAGTTGATGCAGCACCCCGCTGGAGATTGGAGCTATGGACCGGTGGAAGGGTAAACATCAGGGAAGCAGTACAGCAGGCACCTTTCTGATGGCAGCCTAAGCCACAGAGAGCAGAGCGACGCGAGAAGCTGCATGAGCACGCGCCCGACCCCAGCATCTCCTGCGGCGCTGCTGGTCTGAGCTGCGCAATGACAGTGGTGGCAGGAGACCACATGGACGAGAGCTCGGCTCTGGCGGGCCACCCGCAGGAGTCCTATGCCGGTGAGCATGAGGAACACGAGTGCTGTGAGCGTGTGGTCATCAACATATCTGGCTTGCGCTTTGAGACACAGCTCAAGACGCTCGCCCAGTTCCCAGACACACTGCTGGGCAATCCCAAAAAGAGGATGCGATACTTTGACCCGCTGAGGAACGAGTACTTCTTTGACAGGAATCGCCCAAGCTTCGATGCCATACTCTACTACTACCAGTCTGGAGGAAGATTACGGAGACCTGTGAATGTTCCTTTGGATATGTTTTCAGAGGAAATAAAGTTTTATGAGCTTGGTGTCGAGGCCATGGAGAAGTTCAGGGAAGATGAGGGATTCATCCGCGAGGAAGAGCGTCCACTGCCAGAGAATGAGTTTCAGCGGCAAATCTGGCTCTTGTTTGAGCATCCTGAGAGCTCAGGTCCAGCACGCGGCATTGCCATTGTCTCAGTCATGGTCATTCTAATATCAATTGTCATATTTTGCTTGGAAACATTACCAGAGCTCAAGGAGGACCCACAGGGACGGCTACAGACTATAGGGAACAGCACCTTCTATTACAAACCAAATGTTCTCACGGATCCCTTCTTCATAGTGGAGACGCTATGCATCATCTGGTTCTCCTTTGAGTTGATTGTGAGATTCTTTGCTTGCCCAAGCAAGGCAGCTTACTTCAAAAACATGATGAACACAATCGACGTGGTGGCCATCATACCATACTTCATCACGCTTGGCACAGAGCTGGCAGATGATCCAGAGAATGGAAAGGAACCAAAGGGAGGTGGAGAACAGGCCACATCTCTGGCCATCCTCAGGGTCATCCGTTTGGTCAGGGTGTTCAGGATCTTCAAACTGTCAAGACACTCCAAAGGGCTGCAGATTTTGGGCCAGACCCTGAAGGCGAGCATGCGCGAGCTGGGCCTGCTCATCTTCTTCCTCTTCATCGGGGTCATCTTGTTCTCCAGTGCTGTGTATTTTGCAGAGGCTGAGGAAAAGGAATCCTTTTTCACAAGCATCCCTGACGCCTTCTGGTGGGCCGTGGTCTCCATGACCACTGTGGGCTACGGGGACATGTACCCTGTAACCATTGGGGGCAAAATCGTGGGTTCGTTGTGCGCCATCGCTGGTGTGCTGACCATCGCTCTCCCAGTACCCGTGATTGTGTCTAATTTCAACTACTTCTACCACAGAGAGACAGAAGGAGAGGAGCAGGCGCAGCTCCTCAATGTGAGCAATCCTAACATTGCCACTGACTCCAGCTCTAGTCGGCGCAGTTCGTCTATCGTCAGCAAGTCAGAGTACGTAGAGATAGATGAGGACATGAACAACAGCATTGACAATTTTAGAGAGGCGAACCTGAGAACTGGGAATTGCACTGTCATGAACCAGAACTGTGTGAATAAGGGAAAGCTCTTAACAGATGTGTAATGTTCCAAAAACAAGAAACATCTGAACTGTGCACAGTGTGTTAATAATACCAGAATGCTTTATCTTTGCAATGCATTATGGCATTGCATTCGCTTTATCCTATGTTTAGGACAAGGGATTCTTTCTTTTCGCATTCAACTTCAAAGAGATTGTCAAAAATAAAGACACCATGGTAAGAACAAATTAATTCTATGAAATGCAAGTGCAGTGGGAGACTCTGTGACTGCCTGTCATCGCAGAAACAATTACGCATGGATTTTTTTTTAAAAACACAACTGTGCTCAGAATCCAGGAACGTGCATCAGACCTTCTAGAGCATCTACAGCTACTGATACAGGGGTCTGCTATTGGGGGCTATGTGATGTTACATCTTGAGCCTTGCTGAGCAGGATAGATGCACCTTATTGTAACAGAAGAAGCGTGAATTTCCAGTCTTGCTCTGAGGATTCATGTTGGACAGGTGGCACTTTTCTGGAAGACATCTGCAATGCTGCTATTTCTCCCGCAGATGCTAGGACTATTGCCCCAGAAGACCCAATGCTGTGTGATACAGCACATGGATTTTGGGAGTTTATTAGCATGTTCAACTATTCTTTGTTTTTGTTTTTTTATATTGGCATGCACAAACATTACCTCATTCATTTCTTTTTTGTCCCTTTTTCTTTTGTTTTTCTTTAAAAATTTTATTTATGCCCACAGATCTTATTTGGTTACACCAAAAGTGCAATGGTTATTATTTATTGTTCCTGGTATAGGTTATTTAAAAGCATTTATGAGCTGAATGTTTAATCTTAAAGTCGGAGCAGTTAATTACAGAGATCGTGGCATGTCAACTAAGAAGCATTGAGGCCTACTCGACTCAGGTACTGTGTATCCTGGTATAATTAGTGCATGGCATCAGTATTAACAAATTGAGATTGGTTTGTATGCATTTGTAGATTAATGAAGGGGTATATTTTAACGAAAGACGAACTAATAGATATTAGTTACAAAAATATCTTAACAGTATTTCAAAACAATGTCAGAACACTCCAAACAGTATTGCATCTACATGACATTTGCAGTTAATGGAACATAGAGGTGTCAAACAACAGATTATAGGATGGACATTTACAAAACAAATATGAAAGCAATGTAAATGATGCACCCGACTTTTAAAGGTACACTAATTAAGTTATTTCCCAGGATTTCTCTCTGTCTGCCATTGTCGATGATAATTCAAGCTAACGTTTCATGCTTGAACCAGTTTAATATTGTATACCACCTTGGGTGCATGTAGCATTTGTAGAAGTACGTACAAATGCATTCATGCTAGCACTGCACTTCTAAAGAAATGATAAAACTGTCATTTAGTCTTTCATGCTTGCAAATCATGGTTCCGTCATCAAATCTAAGTGTAATACAAAAAGGAAAATATTACTTAGTGTATCTTTAATTACTTTACCGTTTCGAAGATACGCATATACTACTCTCTGTTTATGTTGCATATAGTGCCTTTAACCCTTGAACTGACAGAACTGTTAAAAGTGCCTCCATGTACAATAGCATCAATTTTACTGTGCAGCTCCTTTTAAGATACTGTTTAATACTTAATCAAGGACCCATCTGAGAAACATTTGGACCATTGTAGTCAGACGATGCATGGCAAAGACTGCACTCAAATACAAGGAATGGGGAGGGTTCATGGAATGTTCTAGGATGAACGAGGTACAACACTTGGCCTCCATGCCCAGAAAGTGATCACAAAATGATTGAGAAAACAGATTGATTGAAAAGGCAAACAAGGAAGAGCAAGAGCAGTCATATCTCAGACCAGAAGCAGGACACTGTAGGATATTTCAGGATTTGCCCCTTTGAATCCCTGTATATAAACCTAAGTAAGAGACCTAATCTCAGAAATGGAAACAGTCATCAATTGTACAGAGAAAAATTAGAAATATCTATTTTTCATCTCTTTTGCTGTCCCGTTTATTTTATGCTTATCACATCATACCATAATGAGCCTTTTTATGTGTTCGTCTACCTCAGTGTGGTCATGTATGGCGTGTTTGTGGAACCCAGAAGCTTAACATCCGGCTAGGCATTCTCCCGAGGTCATGAGCCGCAGTCTTTTACATAATACATAAAGAAGAAAAGTGCTGGGAATGGCTGTTAAAGCACCCATTCAGAGTTTTAGCTCCAAGGTGTAGGGAAGAAAGAGAAGAAATCAGTATTATAGAAGCCCAGTGCTTTGAGATTATGATGCAAAGTATAGAGCCAGTGTCCCAGACATGGGTTAAGCTTTAGACTGAACTGCAGTCTGAAGTGTAAACCAGCATTATTTTTTTGTGTAGGATTAACGTTAATCAGGCTCTGGGATACTGGCTATTAGTAAACTGTGTGAACATTGGTGCATTTAAAAACAGAAAGGATACGGAAGGATACATTTCCATGGTTGTAACACTGCCAGAATAACCCATCTACTGCCCAGACCAAATGGATATATTTATCCACGTATACAGCAAACCATCTAGGAAACTGCCGGGAATAGCTCACCAATACTGTAAGCCACATATAGCAACAGTGATACAGTAAAAAGAGGTGACATATTATACTTGATTTGTTCTATTAATGTATGGATTCTTTTATAAGTACATTTGACAGCAAAAGGGCCCAGGTGGAGAAAAAAGCTGCATGCAAGTTTGAACAACCCAAACAAATGACATGCTTTGTTGATTTTCTAAGTAAAAAAATGCCGATCTGTGTGTAACAAAAACAGTCATAGTTCACTTTTAAGATTTTCCAATCACAAGCCTTATGAATTAAACAGGCTGTTTTTGTTACTTTAACACTGATTATATACATATATATATATATATAATTGTGTTCAGATTGGCTTATATATCTAAGAGAAATCATGAAAACTATATTGTTAATGAATAGCATAAAAATAGACTACATTATGTACTTCAAAATCCACAATGCATGCCATTTGCCCCAGAGCATTCAAACTTTTGCATGTAGCTCTCGGGCAAAAGTAAAGGGTTAAGGATAAGGAAAGTGTTAACTGGGCTATTTATCAGCTATGTTCTGCCATCACAGTATAGTATGAACGAAGTGTTCGTTCAGATCTGTACCATGAGTATTTTCTGTACATTTTTATAAAAAGCACACCAGACTAACAACATTTACTTAAGAGCCGTTCAAATCTGGATCTGTAATTTTTGGACAGACCAGGCAAACTAGGGGACCAAAAATATTTCTCCTGTTCTCCCTTTACATTTTGTGCAAAACATCACTGAATACTAGACCATTACTATGCCAGGATCAGACAAATGTGGAACAGTATTTATGATCATTTCAGGAAATCCTCCTCATTAAATAATCCTATTTACAGAAATTGTTTTTTTTTTCTCTTTTCATTGCTTGAAAGTGAGATTTATTACTGAAAACAACCTTTCAATAATTTCTATAATCATTTCTATACTTACTTTCGATACTGCTTTCTATAATCAAAGGCATAATTTAACAGTGGCTCTAAATCAATAAGATTCTATAAAAACAGCCATTGATTTGTAATGATGTCGCACAATTTCAGCCATGAACAGTGATATGGAAATTTATTTTCATATAAAACAAAATTACTGACAGCAGAAGAAAACATAGTTGAACTCTTTCATTGCTTGTGGACTTTAAACAGTTCAGCTGCATCATACCAGCTACTTTGTGTTAGTACTGAACGTCTTATATATCTGTTCTTTTCTGTTTTTCTAATCTTTGATATTCTGTTAAGAGTACTATGTGTAAGCTTTATTACAGAGGGGGTTCAAAGAATGTTAATGCTTTGGGAAGCTTTTTATTAAACCCACTTTTAAGAGTAAAACGAGGAGAAGGAACTATAAAACCACCGAAGCCAATGAAATCCCATCAAGCATGATATTAATTTAGCCCTTTATTCTGCTCTTCATTCAGTTATTGCTACTAAACATCGCTCTTAAGAACAATAAGATAAGAGAAGTTATCTTTTCAGAATATGTACTGTAGGAAATCACCCTAAAAGATTATGTAAAACACAGGACCACAAAAAAAAAATTTTTTTTACTATACTAAAAAACTCGTTTTATCATAATCATCAGAGGCTGAACTCTATTACTCCCATCATGACTCACCCCATGTCTCTGTTATATTCAAGCACTTTTAATGTGGTGAACTTTTTATCATGTTCATCTAACGCTATTTGCATGAGAAAGCAAAGAATTGCATGATCCAAATCATTCAAACGCTAAAATCTGAATCTGTCTCAACACTAACATGTTTGCCCTCATTCGCTTTAGGATTTTACTGCCAAATTCTTCTTCTTCTTGTTATTATTATTACAAGATTATATTCATGAAAAAGTACAGACATCATCATTATTCAGTGTGTAATACCCAGATCTCTTTACTATACATATCTATGTGTCCAAACACACACTTGTTCAAATTAGACTGGCTGCTGTATGTGCACATTATTTTGGACTGTGTTGTTTTTGGATGTTGTTCTTATACTGTATGTTCCTCGATTCCATGTTCCAGAGCCCTGTTGTCAAACATTCAGGAGCTTGCAGCAGCTTATTCTCTTTCACCATATGCTGGCAAAGGCATAGTCTATGATCTATGCAAGGATGTCCATCCCCTGTCCTCTTTCCATCCTACTGCGCATCCATATCAATAAACACATAAACATCCAAAAAACTGATTTTTCTTGGTTTCCTAAGATCATTTATTTGGCAAATAAATTAAATCTGTTGCTTCATCAAGACACAAGGGATTGCATGTGGAACCAGGCTCTTTAGGTTGCAGTGCTTTTAAAAAATAATAAACTGTATTTTGACAGGCACATATTACAGCACCATACAGCCACAAAGCTACAACTGTGCATACTATGTAACAGTATTTTATGTGGGATCCAGTAGAATATTGACAGCAATCGAACAGATATGTCATGAGATTTAGCCTGCAGCCTGTTTCTGTTTTTGTTTGATCATGTGTGCATAAGTCTTAAAATCCTTTATGATTTTATTTGCCTTTTAAAGCACCCTAGCAACTCACAGCAAGAGCTAGCCAGTCAAGAGAACAGCCTCCATACAGTGGGGTTCGCTGTACTGCAGTGTTGCAGTCGAGCCTCCTACAGTACACAATGAGACTGGATATCTGTATCTCCCTTATAGAAATTCATACTCTTTTTTATTTTTTAATGCACATATTCATGAAAAGCATACCCCAGACATCATGTAAATAAAAAAATATTTCAATTTTATTGTGCTGAAGTCCTTATTGTTAAGTAAAAACCCTGAATTTGAATTGTCCCCTGCTCTTAACTACTGTATATACTGCAGACTCCAGAAACATGGATTACAATGAAACTCTCTTCTGAATAATTCAGTGAAGGTCAATATATTTATTCAGATTCGCATGACCCTAGAAATGGCGCCTTGTTACTTAAAATGGGCTTCAAGTCATGTTTCAAGGTATAAATCCAATGAATATCTTTGGCACATTTGCTGGTACAAACATGTGGTTGTTTGAATAAAGTATCCCATTATAGAGGATGTTTCTGGACAAAACCAAAACATTATTTTAGGATGAATAAATGTATTAATGTATTATATCAGCAATCATTTACTTAAATTACTTTGATAATGTGATAATGTAATGCTAAAATTCTCATTTGATTCATGAAAGATATACCCAATGATTGAATCAAGAAAAAACAATGGTTCACTTTTCAGTGACAATATTTCAAACTTGTGCTTCTGAAATAAGTTGCTGTTCACCTTGATTAACCCATTTATACATTGCAATGATTAGACACTCACATTTTAAACATGAACAGGCTACACTTGCTGCAAACAGACTATGAGGTCTAGTGGGATATACTCTGAGCATAGACATATGAAGCCGTCTCTTTCACAATGTGATGCCACTCATGCTTTCTAAAATAGTCAGGCATACGATCAGGAGAGTCACGGCCAATCACTCTTATTGTCTTAGGAGCATGCAGCACCATGTGAGCCATTTCCAACCACAGAAGACTCAGGATCTCTGAAAAACAAGCCTCTTGCCAAGAAGACTAATATGTTTGGATTTGGAAAGAAAACATTGCTATTAAATGTTTCTATCAGTAATGGTACATTCATAGTATGCTATAATATGCTACTAAAAATGAGAGCACTTCACACACATGGTAGATACCAATTAAGGTAAGGCTGTCATCAGGGATGGCTGAATGTGCAAAATATATAGAATAAAAACTATATATAAATCAGTGTTTTGGGTTTGTTGTGACAAAAAGTACCACTGCTAATAACCATCAGTGCAGTAACAAGTTTTTACCCAAACAATATCAGTGTTCATACATCATTCTGCATACTAACACACAATGAACCCAAACAGATGCAGAACTGGGTGTCACTTGAAATAAGGTCAAGGGGGAAAACATAGGTACTCAATGATTGCTGAAAAAAGTGGCAAGTTCAGAAACCAAAGTATGACGCCAGAAGTCTTTCTAAATAATCTGACTGACCATCATCTGCGTATGGTCAATTTAAAAGTCTTCTATTATGTTTCCAAGTGAAAGATGGGACAAGGGAGGGCGTGTGTAGCTGAATGTAGCTGAATGTTTTTCTCAATGAAAGGGGGGGTGGTGACATTCTTTCAATAAAAAATAACTTAATAAGCCATGAGAATGAGATTCTAATGTATAGCCAAGCATGGGAATGAGATAATGAAGTCATGATCTCATTGACTCAACTCAAGTTGCTCACATAAGGCGTGCGCGCTTGGTCTGTTTGACTAACAGGCTACTGCTGCTGCTAGCACTGCTAGCTCACACAAAATGAAGGCTAAAAATAGGTTTTGATTAAACTCCCACACAACTCCTTAGCTACAACTCTTACATTTCCCCCTCATGCATCAGATTAATGTTGCAACAGTGAGGCATGGGTTTTCGTTCAGGGTCTCCGGTTTCTCCCACAGTCCAAGGACATGCGTGTCAGGTGAATTGGGGATGCTAAGCTGACTGTAGGTAGGTGTGTGAGTGAATGGTGTGTGTGTGTGTGTGTGTGTGTGTGTGTGTGTGTGTGTGCCCTGTGGTAAGCTGGTGCCCCAGGGTGACTCTCTGCCTTGCACTCATAGATCCTGAGATGACCCTAGTGAAGATTAAGCCATTACAGAATATGAATGAATGAATATTCAAGAATGCAAGAAGCAAACAAGGTATTTCAGATGTGCTAAAATGTCCGAGCGGGCATCAGGGCGCAGAGAGGCGAAAATGTTTTCTGTTAACAGTACAGTGCTAGATCAGATGTTGCGATTATGGTGCATACAGTATATGGAGAAAGAGACTACAGCATGTAATACAATCAAAGCTGATCTATGGTGGTTCCAACAGACTGAAGAGGAAAGTGAAAAGATGGCCATATACCCAGTACGTAAATGTATATATATATAGATATGTATACATATATACATATTTACATACACATTTATTAGTGAGGAAAATTAATAAAAAATTATGATCTGTATTGCTTGAAGTGAAAAAATAGCACTAAAAAGTGAAAAATAACTTTTTCTGACTAATTGGCCTCTGTGAGGACCCAGGCAGGGTTTCACGAACTTTGGATGGGGCAAAACCCTGAAATGAGGTTTCCATTTTGAGCCAGGATGTCTGTTTTGCAGTGAACAGCACTGAGGGTACGGCCACACGGAGTAGGAGAGAGGTGACTGGAGGCCTTTGTGAGACTCTAGAGACCATGAGTCACCGTCAGCCTGGGTCAGAACGTCCATCCTGTGTGTATGTGCTTGTATGTGTGTGTCACCACCCCCACAGGCAGTGTGAGGCAGGTACACTTGTGTGATCTTGGGCTTGTGTGTATGCCGGAACAATTTTAGTCACAGGCAGTACTGTATGCAGTGTCTGGACCCATGAAGCCTCTGAGGC
Organism: Alestopetersius hilgendorfi; assembly: GCA_037577075.1. Taxonomy (NCBI): domain Eukaryota; kingdom Metazoa; phylum Chordata; class Actinopteri; order Characiformes; family Alestidae; genus Alestopetersius; species Alestopetersius hilgendorfi. The sequence continues at coordinate 20,763,061 of JBBIGB010000129.1, forward strand.
TAAAATGTGATGTTGAATCTTTGTGGAAGCTGCACAGAAATGTGACTCAGAAAGCAACTATTGTAGTAACAAAACAGTAACGACCTCCATATCTATCAATGCAGGGCCATTACTCAATGCAGATTCAAAGCAAACACACTCAGGACTGTCAATCCTGAGAAACAGAGGTCAAGAATGACTGAATGTAAACCTAGGTGCAAAGATCAGTGTTTCAATATTTTCACACGCATAGGTTGGGTTTCAAGATTAGTGCCACTACTGTTTGTGTCAAAAAAGACAAGAAACATATTTAACAAAAAGTAACACCAAAGCCATCAACTCACATCAGATTTATAATTACTTGGTAGTGGATGGAAGACTAACCCATCATCACATACAGTCCTTGGGCAAAATAGCCAAAAATCAAAAGGAGGAAAAACTGTACTAAGTAAAAACTTAAAAAGGATACTGGGTAGGGTAACTCTGTCAGTACCTACTGAAGTAAAATAAATGATAGCTTGTTTGAAAACACTTGAAGGTTGCTGCATAACATTGACATAACCATTCCATAAACAGCCCATGGCAGAGGTCATGAGTTTAAATGAGCATGTGACATAAACAGTGATGACACCAAACACATAGTAGTATCTGTCATGACAGTTATAGGCAATAGTCACGATACTGTTATATAACTGGACATACGTAATAATGACAGCACATGACAGGACATGACATGTTTGAGACGATAAGGTTAATTCTATGTAGTAGGGGTCAAATAAAGAGTTACCCAGCCTTTTTCTTTCTTTCTTTCTTTCTTTCTTTCTTTCTCTCTTTTTCTTTTTGAACACTATTAGTCTATTGGTCTTTCTTTTCAAGCAAGTTGTATTTTTCAATAAATTGTTAGTTTTGCAAAATGTACCATTTTATATATGCTTACTGTGATCCTGGCCTGAGATGAATTGAAGCACAGTATCAGTCAGTGCTGCATGTATGACCCAACGTTGACGAGCTTCAATTCTCAGACTTTACATCCACATTAGCAAGTCCGCTAAGGCTAACAGGCATTCACGTGCAGTCCTGCGAGCACAAGTGAGTGTCATTATAAGCAATGAATGTAATAAAAATCTCATATCGCAGCCGCTTGACAAATGAATATTTAAGTCTGTCTGAAAAGCACACCTTTTGCACCAAGATTTAAGCTGCTTATTAATTGCAGACAGTGCCATTGTTCACACTAGGATGCTCAGTATTTTAGTTTCAGGATGTCTAATTTTTACCATTCATTTTGATGTTTCAATGTCTTGTTCTGTTGCACATTAAACAAAGGCACTTTATTGTTGAAGGATAAAAGCAATTTAAGTTAATCAAGCTTTCTGTTAAATCTTTTCATAAAACTACAGTGCATATTACACTTTACTGTCAAAAGTGAGAGTGGACTAGGTTCACAAATAATCAGTTATAAGCAAACAGTGCCATTTCTTTTGATTGTATGTTGTAAACAAATTTAATAAAAGGGATTTGCTTATTACTTATTGTCACAGACCTTTGACCTTATCTACTAATTAGATTTGGATAAAGTTTGAGAACCCCTGCACTGTAACATAGAGTTGTTGTCTTGTTGGGCCAGTTTTTCATTATAGCTCTGCATAGTCACTCTTTTATCCTGCATTCTACATTTAAATATTTATTCTATATTCTATGGGGGTTTTTTTTTTTATCTTTGTTATGTTTTCCTATGTTATCTGTTTGATTTGTGCTATGTCTGGAAACTTATTTTGGTGGGTTTATGCACTGAAGATAAATCAGTCATAACATTTTTTTTCAGGATCCACACTGTGTGTACCCACTTTTTTATCAGATCTCACAATGACCTCCCAAGGGACTGTGGGTAGGCTTTGACCGTGACAGAATCAAACTGAATCAGCCCTATTTCAGCTGATGTTCATGAATTAGACATCAAGAGGTCTTGGTCTCTGCGGATTCCAATAGGGAGCTCTTTCACAGAGCGACATCCAAAAAGCAGGAGGAGAGAACATGTGGGAAGCAAGTCAGAATCTTTAATTCATTGGTAGATTTGGAGAGTTGGAGTGTTGATCTAATCTCAGATGAGGCCCCGGGGACCAGTAGTGTGGCCTAAGAGAGGAATGATGTTGGGGATTTCTAGCAACAAAGCCAGTAACTAATGTTATTTTTTTATAAGAGGCCAGGAAATGTGCACAGTGTTTATTGTTTAAATTATCCCACGTTTATACTAATATATTTTAATCTCACATTGACATTCGGTAATGTTAACATTTTCATTTATTTGTTTTCTAATCAAAATGGCCATTAATTAGTTGTTAGTTACTTGTTTTTCAGAGTCAGGAAAAAGAAGGAAACATTTAGCTTCATCAACTTTATATAATACGAGATCATTCAGTATTTAGTGTGTCCAAACTTCATCTTTAAGTAAGTAAGTAAGTAAGTAAAGCTTGTATTGTCATCACAGCTACATACATAGTACACAGTGAGATGATAAATCATCCTCCTGGACCATAGGGGCAACATGGAATTCAATAGAACAGCAGCACTCAGAAGACAACAGACATAGAAAAAACTACAAAGTACACCTATTCGTGGTCCGGAATAGCCGCTGCGTCTAGCTAATGCACCGCCATCTTCAAGGAAGTCTATTATAGCTTCTGTTTTTCCCAGGTGAAAATCTTGCTTACAAATTTACATTTATCAATCCAAAAAACAAATAATTTCCTTCTTCTGCTAACAGTTTCTTGAACAGTTCCTTTCAGATCACTGAAGTAAAGTGACCATTCATGAACACACCACAGTGTGAACTGCACAAAATTCTCTCTCTGCATTTAACCCATTTACCAAGCTGGCAGACAGGAACACAGCATCTAGGGAGCAGTGTGTGTGGATGGTATCTTGCTCAAGAGTATCTCAGAGATGCCACTAGTGGTCCTGGGTTTCAAACTCACAGCCTTCTGGTTGCAGGGATAACACCTTAACCACTAGGCCGCCAGCTGAGTTGTCTTCTCACAGTTTAAGGGTGGACAGAAGCATCTGTGACTTTTTTGAGAGTGGAGCTTGATGTTTTCCTCAAATATCACAGCTTTATGTACTATTTACACCTACCATGTGGTCCCTTTTTCCCTTACCACATTTAATCATTTTTGCACTGCAGCCTTGGAAACTCTATTTATTTAACATTGCTTCTGTCTGCCGTATTCACCTCAGTCACCTTTAGTATTTTAGAAAGAAATGAGAAAGAAATGTGTGAGTAGTGGCTTGTATCAATGTGTGTCTCTTCAAAGGTTTGTTCAAAGGCTTTTTTGATGTGGAAAAGTTAAGCATAGACCAATTAAATATTTCTAGATTTAATATTATTTAGTGTTTTAGTATATAGTAGTTTTTTGTGTAATTTTCCGTTATAAAAATAGGCCCTGTTTTAATTCTGACTGGATGACTTGTAGTTAATAGCTGCTTGTACAGAAAATTACATAATCAAGTGGGTGATCTCTGGTTTGCAAACTACAACATTAGAGTATCCACCAAGAAACAGCTGCCATCTTACCTGCAGCATAATTTGAACATACTTTTAAATACACACCACAACCTGGCTCAGTCCTAGCACACCACTGCAGAATTTCAGTCTTCTGCTATAGAGTGTTTTCAGTGTTTTTTAAATGGGTCAAATGCTGGCATGATGCTGCATCCACAAATACATTTTTGGAGCATCTGTTGCCAGGTTGCACAAGCTTTACTGGCAAAACCTGAGTTTTTCAGGTTTCCATTTAATTCAATAGGATTTTTTTCCAATGTGATATTTTTCTAGTCACATAACACGAATGAGCAGATTTGTGGGTGAAGCATGGATAGGTCAAATTAACTATTTTAGTTCATGGCATATGTTCATGGCATATGATTAGGTCCAGCCTATTTGGGCTGTAGCCCAGTAAACATCTATTCCAGATCTATTCTGGGAATTAAAAAATATTTATATTATTTTTATATAGACACAGAAATGATAGAACCACATTAGGGATTATCACAAAATACAAATGGGTTCAGCAAAGTCTCAACATGCTAGCTAACCTTATTTGTTTTTTAAAGCCAGTTATTTGCACATTATCAGTAAACTAAGCTCATGTTACCAATTATAATACTAACCGCTGGTTAAAGAGCAAATTGGATTCTTCACTTTTTAGCAAACATGGGAAACATTCATATTTATATTTATGACGTCTGCACATTAATGGTGACGTCTCCCATACAGACAAATCCTAAGCTGATAAATCTTTATATTTATACTACAGGGGACAGTCTCCCTGGAGCAACTTGGGGTTAAGGGTCTTCCTCAGGAACCCAGTGGTGGTGTGCTGAAGGTTGGATTTGAACCCATGGCGTGGACTGATATTCAAATTCAAAAACTAAATTACTAAACAAATACTACATGAATATTAAATAAAACTACAAAAAATAAATAAATACGCCATAACTATAAATATAGTTAAAATAAACTAAGTCTGTTGTAATTAAAGGAGGATGCATCCCACAATACTTGAATACTTTGAGTTAGAGGACCCTTTTTTGGTGGTTTCTTGCACTCGAATGTAATATTTGCATTAAATTTGTTTATTGAAATTTAGTGAGTAGCTGGAATGATCATAAACTGACAAACTCACAAAAAAGGCATTGTTAGCAGTTTTAATCATTCAAACAAGTCATTTCAGAGAAAACCCATAATATTGACAAATGCTTTTTTTGTTATGGAGCTCCATGAACAAAATTAGTTAAATCGAAACTAGTAAATTTAAAAACCCTCATGACTAAAGTTTGAAATATGAAAGTACACAATATGGACAAAAAATGGGATGCCTTGCCGCTACACCAAAATGGACTTTAATAACATTACATTTAAATATGTAGAAATAAAGACTTTAGTATGGAGTTGCCCCTCCCCCTTTGCAGCTATAACACTCTCCTTAGAAGGCTTTACACAAGATTGTGGAGTGTTTCTTTGGGAATTTGGGCACATTCATTCTGTCGAGCATTTATGAGGTCAGGCATTGGTGTTTGAGGAGAAGTTCATCACAAAGATGTTGAATGGGGTTGAGGTCAGGGCTCTGTGCAGGCCAAGTAAGTTCTTCCACACCAAACTCATCCAGCCACGTCTTAATGGAGCTTGCTTTGTGCACTTATGTGGAAATCAGTCCAGTTCAAGTACTGAACCAAAAACACAGAACCATGATGCACCCAGGCAAGATGAGAAACACTACCTGAAGTGTATGTCTGTCTGGTATCTGTGGGAACACAGAGCTAGAGCACACATCACAAACCCAAGCCCTGAGCTTGTACTTTATGAGCAGCTTGGAGCATATGGGAGCGAGCCGGGAGGTGTCTGAGCTGACTGACCTGAGGGTGCTTGTGAGTCGATGGTATTTATTTATGTCCGTGCATGTATGCAAGCGTGTGTTAACACATGTTTTAAGAAGAGCAGGGATAGGACGGTTTCGTGGAGCCTCAGGCTTAGTGCATGTGAGGTTAGCGTGGGAGGACAGAGAACAAGAATAAAAATGAAAGTAAAAAAGAGCAGAAGGGAGGCAGTCAGAAAAAAAGAGGAAAAATGGGGGAAAATACAGAGTGGAAGCCAGTGATTCAGCGGTAGCCTCCTGGAAACAGGGCCTGCAAGCCTCCAAGGGAGGAACAAAGAAAAACACACACTTGTGCATGCACAGACACACACACACACACACACACACACACACATCTCGCAGCAGCAATCAGAGACACAGCTGAGAGCCGCCATGCTCCTCACCCATGGCATTCTGGGAAGTCGGTGTCACACACTGAGCACGGCAGGACGTGGGGAGGTTTTGGCTGCTCTACACAGGCATGACTAAAAATATAGAAGCTTCTTTTATGCCAACATATGCTCACACACTGGGAGGCATTTTAACAGGAGCCCATGTTTACAAACTGCTCCCCTCATTAGATCATGCGTTTCAGAGGTAGGAAGGAATTCAAAGTGAAAATGATCCTTGACACCATCATGCAGGGTGCAGGAAACAAAATGGAGTCTTAAAAGAATACTTAATTGTGTTTTCAGCCAAATTTCTATATGCCTGGATCAAACGAACCCTCACTATGGGCAATAATGTAAGGCACTTCCCTACAAGTACAGATATTTGAAACACACTAATAATAGAAGACACCGGGCAGGTGCCAAAGTAGCTAATCTTTCATAAAGTTATTTCTGTGTTTTGCAGTGTGTTAGGAATAATAAAATGCAGTTCCTGCCTGTTCATGAGGTTCCGGAACAGTAACAGCTCACTGTAGGGTATCAATCATAAGACCACAAAACACCTACATACGCCTTCCCTGACAACTGACATCATATGTGGGTTTCAGTCAGCTGACATAAAAGACTTTTTAGGTGTTTTTTTAGCCATACAAATGCTGTCCTTCAATGAAGTGCTATAATAAGAATTATGCGTCATGTTTCTTCTCTTGATGGAATATGATTTACAAAAATACATTTTTTTGTATTTTAGGTCAACCGGTTTTCTACTCTTTTCTAAGTGCTGGCCATTAAATTCTTAATCTATTATAAATACCAATCCCAGATGTGACAGATGAGGTTAGGTTTGAAACACTTCAATTTGACTGAATGCGAGACATCCACACAAATTTTCTCACAGCAACCATTTCAACGGCCAAGAGAACATTTCAGCAGATTTCATCATTGCACTGGAGTAAGTAGTAACTGCTAAACCTACAGTATCTCTCTCTCTCTCTTTCTCTCTCTCTCTCTCTTTCACTCTCTCTCATCCCACACATTCCCAAGCACTGCCACCCCTCAGCCCACCCGCCCACTATTAGCAGCCCCCCAGTCCACTTCTTCTTCTCTCCTCTCCTCTCCTGGCTCTGACGGCCCACTCGTGGGCTGGTTGCATAATACCCACGGCCTGTTCAATTATTGAGAGCTGTTCCATGGCTCTATTGTTCGAGTGGAAATCGCTGAGCTGATCTCGCTGAAACTCAAGCCCTTGTGAATGGTCTTCTCGCCTGTCCCCTCCTCTCCATCACTAAATATAGACAGGGTCTGTGATCAGAAAGCCGCCCCTTACTGGAGAACTCTCAATCCCGGAGAAAAGGTCCGTGTCAGAGAGGATGCTTTTCACCACTTTCACTCTGAGCTGATGCAACAGAGTCATGACGAAGGGAGCATGAGTTATAGCTGCACAGTTATCTTATAATTGCACAAGACTATATGTACTGAGAAACATAATAACTCAGTAATTCTGCTATAGTATTTAAACATAATTATATAACTGCATACTTATTTACATAGTCACAAAAGTAAATACCTATCATATTATTATTGTAATATATTACCTATAATTTTTTTGTCTTAATAAACTTGTGACTGCACTTTTGAATCAGTGTGTTTAGACAAAAACAGGGATAAAAAGGACAGTTTTTCTTCCAGCCCGACAAAAGTGCACACACGACTTTTGATTATGTATAATTGTGTTCAAATTGTAAGAAAATATTTCCACTTTGTATTGATGGAAATCTAGATAGCACTTTTGTCTGCTTTTTTCAAATAAAATGTAAGGTCAGGTGTTCTTGCATGTACACGTCTTAGGAGGGCCTTGTTGGTGCTGTAAATTTGCAATGTAAATACATACATGTATATAAGCACATATATATTTCTAAGAGAAAATAAAACATCCTCTACATGGAATACGTGTAAATATAGCATTTTTAGCAAATTTAACTTCTAGTTATTTGAGTTTAACACATTTAAGTTTATTTTTCCTTAAAGTGTTCAGCAATTCAACATAATTTAAATTGTATTTAAATGTACAGAAGTCTGTTCTCTGTAGAGGAAGTGTACTTATTCTCATTTTTAAAAATCAGCAAAACATTTTCTAAAACTGCATGTATTCTATGAAAATTGAAATAATTTGAAAGTTGCATGTGTTGCTATGGCTATAGCAACATAGCACTCACTTTTTTAGTACTCAGTCATAGTACTTGGTCATTTTGACCATACCATATATGATAGGACATTTGTTATAAAATCATCTATCAAATATAGGGAAATAAAGATTTACATACCAGCGGTTATGATGGTATGTCAGCTTATGATATTTGTAAGTCTTTGCCATACCACTTGCTTGGCTGTGATTCCACCATGCAACCCTACCTCTCTCCTGGCTGAGGCTAGGTGACAGTATCTTGTTACCTAATCAGAAGCTACCTAGGATGGCTGATGAACATGCTTGTCAGGTCACAACCCCTTCAATGAAAACATCTGTGTGCTTGCAAGCTGACTGCAAATCATGACATCTTCAAGCAAATCCTCGTACCCTTATAGCCTCATCATCCACACAAACATATAAGATAAGCAAATCTTTTTAGGGTTCCAATGCACACATGCGCATCTAATGACCCCTTTCAACACATGCACACATGTCTCCCACAATGGCTATGCAAGCTCCTCTGGTTTCATTTTCCACTGCCAAGTCCAAGTTATTGCCTGAGTGGACCTTCATCTATTTAGTGGGAGAGAGACAGGGCTACCACTTTGTTCTACCACTCTTTATCACACAAAGAACCAAGATGGAGGTGTATGTTTGAAGTTTTCTGTTGTCTGACTCAGTGGTTCCACTGACACATGTGTCTCCCTCCATGGAATGTTTTATACAGCTGAAAAAACGAACTGCTGTTTTGAATGTAATTGCTGCAGACACATTGCATGGTGTTTTCAAGTGCCAGGTTTTGGCAGGCTCTGTCAGTGATAAGTTTTCAGCTTTTTAACTATGGTTACCTCTTATGGTTAGTAATCATATATACATTTTAAAACAAGCAACAGTCAGCCATTTCACCGAGGCTAGTATCGAAGTCATAAGCATCAGATTCATTCTCATTTAAAGTAACTACTATACGTTTTTATATAAACTAACTGTAGCACTTCTACTCTGAAGGTTTGATTGTGAAAACAGACTCTCTTTTCTTAAACAACTGCCATTTTGACATAAACCGGCTACACAGTGATGTTTTTCAGTCCTTTTCATAGCACACATAGTCATAAGCCACACTTTTTCAGGATTTATTTTAAAAGAAAGAACTAGATAAGAACTCACCTCTGGTGTTAGCAATGCTAGCCTTGTAGCTCCTACGCTAAACTAAAGATTTGGAAAAAACGTCTAGGATGGATTTAATGGACTACATCTGTGGTAAGTAGAAAACTTTGTAAATTTGATTAGTTTGTTTCACCAAACTATTTTTGGTAGAAGTGAACAGAAAGTGCACTTAACTAAAACGTTTAAACAAATGCAACTCCCAAGACCCTCCATCTCCCTCTTTCCACAAGCCCCAGCTCAGTAGCAAATTGGCATTGTCCATCTCTATGTGTGAATTATTTGCAGATGGCATCCAAATGTCTTGCCAGTGTCTCACAGATGCCTGACAGACATCTAGCATGCTAACCTCCATTTCTGGAGTGCTAGTCAGTGGCAGTGAAGCCAGATTTTACAAAAGCCAATATTACAAAAAGTAACAGTCTACCTACTGCACCTTAACAATTCGTCAAGCATTTAAATATGGGCCTTTATATAAAAAGATTATGTAAATAAAAAAGTGTGTGTGTGGTGTGAGTATTTACATGATATAGAAAGTGTGTGTATATATATATATACCTTTGTCCATGTAAGATGCCTGACCATTACACCAAATGTGACTTTAATAACACTACATTCAGATACATAGACTTTCATGTGGAGTTGGTCCCTCTTTGCAGTTTGTAATCGTTGTCCAGCGTTAATATATATGTGTAACGGTAAGTATGTATATATATATGTATATGTGTAAGATTATTTTTTGAAAAAACGTTGTTGACAGTATTGACTGCCATTAATAAACATAATTATAAATAAACATATTTGTCTACTCCTATTTGAGTATTTAAAATAGTATGTTTTGGAGGTAACTATGGCAAACATGAGATTAATTGTGATTAAATATTTTAATCTGACAGCTCTAATATATAAATATAAATGTATGTATTAAATCGATGCGTTTACTTATGTATATGCACACACACACACACACACACACACACACACGCATATATATATATATACGTGTGTGTGTGTGTGTGTGTGTGGGTGTGTGTATGTACATACGTACGCGCATACATTTAATTAAGCATGTATTCAATGATTGAGTGATTCATGTATTTATTATTAGTGACAGAATCAATTGTCACCTATTAAAACCAGCCACAGCACTGCTTTTAATAATATAGAGTGCTTTTCTTCATTAGTCAATGGCTTAGATTGGCCATGGTATTGATATAGACCATCAAGTAAAGAGACCAATTCATAAAGTGCACTTTGTATGGTATTGTGCTCTTGTTCGTCTTTCTCCATTTTGATTTTTTGTTGTTTTGCTTTCATAATACTATGAAAAACTATATGATTAACATTATTTTTAGATTACTTTTTGTCCTGGAATCACGCTGCATGCTTAAACTCTGATTGCCAGTAAGACGCGCTTTGCAGTGTTTTCCTGCAAGGTAGAAGCAAGATAATAGCCATAAAAAGGAATTCAATTAGTCATACTGAGATGGTTATTTACTGTTTGTAGAAATTAAAAAAATGCTGCCAAATATTATTTATGAGCACTTAATAGTTGTTCAACTGATCAGAGTCACTCTGAGCTCTGAACTCAAAAGAGATGTCCTTCAGTGTTTCCAGATGTGGGACTGAGGCAGCAAGACTACTGTATTCTCTGCTTTCGTGTTGGAATACTTTAGAGAAATCTATTGATGTCATCTCTTGAAGCAGTTTGTAGAACATTATGTTTTTCAGAACATCATGAAAGCGGATGGGCAGCAGACCCTCAAACCTTACTGTTTCTATTATCTGTTATAACCTGTTGACCTTTCAGCAAGCTGCCATGCCCTTGAGATTTTCACTAAAAAGGATCTGATTTGAACTATAAATTTTACATTATTCAAAGGAAAAACACATACTGAGTGGATTTTTGCGTGCTGTTTTAGTTAGACCTCCTGTGCTTACTCTGTCCAGTCTCCCCCTCGGTGCAGAAAGCTGGGGGTTGGGTTTACCTTTAGGCTGGACTTGGCCTATCCCTTCTCTGCCTACAAAAATGTTCTTTCGTAGTAACTGGTGAGAGAGAAATTCCAGTAAAGCTAATACATTTCAGTTCTCAGTGTTGTTTCTGTCACAATACAGGAATTGTAGAGGCTGCTACTATTTTAATGATGTATTTTGTAGATGTGCAAATGCTTTTAAAGTAAGGTTACATTTTCCTTTTTTTCATAACATTAAGATGACATTTGTGGTGCCAAAATTATTGATACAATTATCATATTAAATCTGCCTGGTGTCCTTTTGTTGCACTAGCTTAATCCAGCCTAGCAGCAACAGTGTTGTGAACTTTATACATCACACCAGACGCTATTACAGAAGGCATTTCTGGGTAGATTAATTACATATAATTTATATAAACGCACTTTATATAACTTTCCTGCTCCTCTTGGTGGATTCAGCATCACACTCTTAGAGAAACATTTATATTCATAGATGCAAAAGATAAAAAAAATGTTTCAAACTGGCTGCTGCTTTCTGATTGATAAGGTTGGACTATAGAGGTACACCCAAAACAGAGGAATGTTCAAAAAATGAACCCAAACAAATATGGTATGAATGCATACCATATTCACTCAGCTGTGCAAACAGCCAATTCAGGATTCAGTTCCAGTTTTGGGGACTCCATGCAGTGCATATTTTAGTGTCTTTATTTAACACCTCTGACTCATGAACAGCCTGATAATTATCTGGTAAGTTCAATCAGGTGTGTTAGATCAGGGAAAACAGAAAACCTAAAATGAAAACAGAGAAAACACAATGAGCAGGGCTTAGGGGTCTTCAGGCCTGGGAGACTGGTATAATAAGCAGCACTTTGTGGCAAGATCTTTGCATCCACTCCAAGGCCAAGCGTAGTTAGTCTCCAGGATATTGACTAACATTGAAAAGATCACTGCATTATTAAAATCTAATTAGTTCAGCCTGGCATAAGAGTCCATCGATGAGACATGGAGAATGCTCTCGTGGTAACTTGTGTTTGAAGGCAAACTGGCTGTTCCCCTGGAGCAGCGTTACATAATGAGCCCGGTCAAAGGGAAATGATCATGTTAGAAATCGCCTGGAACCTCTTCTAAGCATCCTTCTGGACTGGACATAGTAACCACACACCGGCCATACACTGAGGAACAAAAACATCCTCAAAAGTGTTTCATACACTGGGTTTCATTCAAAATGTTAAACTGACAAGACTTTCTAGTCTTACAATCAATTCTTTCACAACCCTTAAAAGAGGGGCTCCTGAAAGTTTCTTTCATGGAAGATATAGAACCATGAACGAGGTGTCAAATCCTATACCTAAAGTCTGCAGGTTTTTGTTCTAAACAAGCGAGAGCTCATCTGGACAAATGTTTAAAGACTGTAGTCTAATCAAGTCGAATCAGCTGGGCTCCTGATTGGTTGGAACCAAAACCTGCAGCCGTACCGGCTCTTTGTTGATTCCTCTGACTCTAGGAAACCCTTTAAATGTATAAATGGTTTGATGCTTGGATAGATGGTTTCACACTGGGATCAAGAACCTGTTGTATGAGCTTTTATAGGTTCTTTTTAAAAATTGTTTTATATTGCAGCAAAATGGCCCCACTATTCAAAGACAAATAATTTTTCAGTTTATTCTTAGAAACTCAAAATATTTTTTTTTAGATTCATGTCACTCTTGGCATGTAAATATCTTGGCACTCTTGGCATGTAAATAAATATATAAATAGCTATATATATAGGACGGGCCTATTGGGGTTCGACACCAGCCCACACAGGGTGAGTATTTGCCATGTACGCATTGGCCCTGGGATAGGTTCATGGTGTCTGCAAACCTAGTAAGATTTAAACGATTTCAGATAATGTATGACTGAATGAATTAATGTATATATATACTGCTCAAAAAAAAATAAAGGGAACACTTAAACAACACAATGTAACTTCAAGTCAATCACACGTCTGTGAAATCATATATAATCATATATACAGACTGCTTTTTTTGAGCAGTCTGTATATATACATGTATATACACGACTCAATAAGTTATGGATATTGTTATTTACATGAGTGCTTGTCCTATTTGCTCTGAATTTTAATGAAATAAGTAAAAGTT
>JBBIGB010000129.1:20826055-20837666 GCA_037577075.1 Alestopetersius hilgendorfi
CTCTCTCTCTCTCTCTCTCTCTCTCTCTCTCTCTCTCTCTCTCTCTCTCTCTCTCTCTCTCTCTCTCTCTCAGAATCAATAAGAAGGGGAGCAATGAGGAAATCTTGGCCATTGTGACAGCAGACACTTCATTCCCATTTAACACCCATTTAGAAACCTGTGCCTTCAGTAAAGCCCTCTAGGAACATCTGGTTTTAAGATACTAAGAAGGAGTACACGCATGGACACATACACTCACATTGCACACAATATAGCGTTGGATACTACTGGTGACTCCAGTTCTGCTGCTTCTCTGCTAAAACTGGATGAGGAACATTTAGGGTGGCGTTCCTCCTACTTCTGAGTCCTACTTTCTGTGTTGAACTCAAGTCAATGTGCTACTATTGACATCATATCAGAGGAGAACCCTCTCTGTGCAATATCAGTCAATATTAGTGTGAAGTTGTGGTGTGGAAGTAGATTATGGATGACTGTGCTCAGTCACTTTATTTTTGTAATGCTGTTTTCCTAATTTCTATTTTTCTAAAGTTAATTTTTCCTCCCAATGAGTGATAAAGGACCCCCTCGGAAGCTTATATGAGGTCTTTGGACTCTGTATGAGGCTTAGAACTCATATAAGGCTTTGGGAAAGAAATCATCATTTCATAATCAGGGTAAAAGCCATAGCATATCGCTTCTACCACAAAGATTAATTTAAGGTAGCCTGCAATGTGTCAGTGATAAACTGGGCTCAGACTGCTGTCCTATCAAGCTTCCACTTTAAGTTTGAGAACACAGGAGGACATGCAGGCTAATACTTTGGATAACTAAATCAGGTCCCTACAAGTTACTGAAGTTAGCCATTCTCTGCCTATGTGTGGCCTCTCAGCTGACATCATTTTTTAATTGATCTGCATATCAAGACATTGCTGTTATGTGTATGTTTGTACGCGCGTGTGGTTGTATGTGTGACAGCATGGACATTTTACAAACAGACTGTTGATTATGTTTTGACCTGACCTCTTTACCTGCGTTTGTGAATACGTGAAACCTCTTCTTTAAGCTGCTATCCTTGTACTGTGTGCTCTGAAGATACCCAGCCTTATTCCTGGAGAAAAACTACCCTGAAATACCATTTCCACACATTATGGACATTCTTCAACTAAACACAAAATGGGACTATATGTTAAGGGACACAGAGGGAACTATTTGTCTTATATTTAATCTTATGCAAAAGTTTGGTCCCCCTGGTCAAAAGAAAGGTTTCGTTGATTTTCCAAGTGAAAAGTGAAGCTCACGTTCTCTACAGAGAACATACATTCTGATGCACAATTACTGGAAAATATAACTTAAAATGTGACCTTATACACACATTATGAAACAGGTTTGTTCCCCATACAGGATGTGTTAATTCATGTTCACTTAGAAAATCAACTAAATGTGTAGTTTGATATGCTGTTTGTGTTAGCCATCTTATAGCCTTTTGAGTCGCTGACCACAGAGTTGCTTTCGCTGGATATTTTTAGGTGGTGTGTGATGTGTGTGAGCTGAGAAATATTGCTGTGCCCAGTACAGTTGTACTAGTGTAACTGCCATGTTATTGTCCACCACCTGAAGAACATCTGGACAGCAGTGGCCCTGTGGTCAGAAACTGGCCAGTCATGAAGTGGATAGTGGATGAGTGACACATTCTAGATAAGAACAAATGGGCTACAGTCTGTAATGGTGCACCTTCAATTCAATTTTATTTTGAACCGACACCTAAGGTGGACCTATAACAGGGGTGACCAGTTCATGTACTGGAGGGCCGGCGTCCGGCAGAGTCTGGTGGTTACCCTCCTCAACCACACTCACTAAGCCTGGCTATTAGCAGGTGAGTTGAATAAGGTGTGTTTGAGCTTGGAAATCATCAAACTCTGCTGGATACCAACCCTCCAGGGTAACATCTGGCCACTCCTGATATATAAAGTGGCCAGTCAGAGTGTAACCTCTTGTCAGATCCATTAGGCTCTTTGTTAACATGAGCTGCACTTTTTTATTGTGTTCAATATTTTACTCATCAGTCTCACCATTAATGCATTATCTCCAGTACAAGAGAGAGAAAGGAAATCTCTTTCTGGATACAATACACAACCATCAGGACTTTCACATTCAGGCACATCTCATTTAAGTTTAAAAGAAGATGTTGTTGAAGCGATCACAGCCTGATCACAGAGTTTCTTCATTTCATTCCTAACCTGATACAGAATGAAGTGTGTGATTTGTGTGTGGAGCTTCTCCTACTCAATAAGTACCTTTATTCACCTCCCTCCACCACCAATTCACTGAAAGATAAAAAAAAGAAAAAAGAAAAAAAAACAACATAAAACAAAGCTGCCAAATTGGTCTAAAGCCAAATTGATGACGTTTTCTTTATGTGACTTGTTTAAGTGTTTCACATGTTTAAGGCTCATCCCTTTAAATGTTACGACGTGTTTTTGAGGATAAACCTATTTGTTAAACTGTTGATATATCAAGAAAACTAAGAGAGTGAATAAATCACAATAAAGGATGGTGTGTCATTAAACATGTTGGTGATATGATCTAATGAGACGGCATCAACTAGGGATTATCTAGTTAAATGTTATGAACAATATGCCAAATGTGTTTTAACCAGATGGAAATGAAATGATCTACAAGCCATGCTTTATAGTCCTTTTAGCTGTGAGATTCTACACTGGTAGATTTGAGCAACTCTTTAATTCTTATGAGAGTGAAATGTCTTTTGAGGCGTCATTATGGTTTCTGAAAATTCAGATGCACTGATCCTTGTCTACAGCTCCATCTACTGGGCATTACAAGAACCTGCCTCACTCTTACATGCGCATTAGTCAATTTAATTTTGGTCAAAATACGCATTCTCTCTCACTCATTTTCTGTAACTGCTTAATCCACACAAGGGTCGCAGGTACCCGGGGCTTATCCCGGGCTAAATGGGCGGCGCAAGGTAAATCAGTATATCCCTGAACAATCATCACAGCGGTGATACATGTTAGCATGTATTAATTTGAGAAGAAGGAGAAGTTATACTTGCTGTAAACTTCTGCTTAGTACTGTTAGAACTGTGTGGATCAAAATCTTTAATGTAACAGAGAGTTCCAGAGCCTAAAATAATGCTTAAGTGGGTCTAAAACGGTCTGTGCATGATGTCAGTAAGTTTAGAAAACAGTGGAAGCAGTTTGTCCTGAGGCTACAACAACAGAAAAGTCCTCAAAAGCATAAGAGTTAACTGACAGTATTTTTAGCCTCTAGAAGACAGAGATCCATTGAAGCCTCTAGCAGTGGCAATTTTTACTATTCCCGTGGTCAAAAAATGATGAAATTCCCTTCTGGAATACTGTCATCCCCATTTCCCATTACTTTTGGAATAGCATCACTAAGACAGAGAGTCTACTACTGATATTTTAGTTTATAGTCAACTTTGATGTACAAATGTAACGTCCATTTAAAAAATTATATGTACATACAGTTCATAACCATCTTCCCCGTTCAACATCCAACATGACTGAAATGACCGGAAAGAGCCAGATTTTCAAGGAAACACCATGGAAACTATTGTTTAAGCTGTTACAGTACAAGGACCATACTTCTATGCATTATTCCTGGCTTACAGTCAAACATACCTCTAGGTTTAGTACTTCTAAATGGAAAATTAAATAATTTATTGTATGATATTATATCCTGTCAAATGACCTAATTATGATATATGCCTCTCATAAAATGAGTCAGCCCTATCCTGCTGAGATATAATAGGAGCACTGAACAAATCATTGTTTTGTCAAATGGAGGCTCTAGTAGGAATCTGGCACATAATTAGTATAAAGGAGCACGATCCAAAATAAACTGTTCCATAAACATGTCTTAGCAAGCCTGGCTGTTTCACAAAACTAAAAAGCAGTCCTTATGCCCAAAATGTTAACTCTAAACTCTCATCAGTGAATAATAATAATAACGGCTGGGTTTTCCTCAAATATTTATGTTGTATGGGACTGTAATGATATTTTAATAAATCTTTCAGAACTGCATATGTTGAAGGAAAAAGTCATTTTAGAGAACAGTGAGGAATTTTACACCAATGTAGCTCATTTCAGATAAAAACAAAACAAATGACACAATAAAGAATTCATCAGCATAAATATTTAAGCCAAAGGGGAAGGAGGCTTGCTTAGTTTGACGTATTTATGCTTAATGTCCATGTCCTCTCTCGTTTACTCTAAAAATTGTTATAATGACACAAATGAGTCACCAACTCATTTAATTAGACTACTATTTCAAATATAGAACTACTGCAGTTGTGTAACTTTATAGTCACACGTCAACACAACACAGGACAGCAGACAGTGAGAACAGTGTGAAATTCGTTCTCTGCATTTAACCCATTCACCAAGTGAAGCAGCAGGCAGCCAGGAACACAGTACCCAGGAAGCAGTGTGTGGGGATGGCGTCTCGCTCAATGGTAACTCAATGGTGCCACTAGCAGTCCTGTGATTTGATTCCACAACCTTCTGACTGCAGCGGCCACTCCCTAACCACTGGGCCACCACCTGCCTCTCCATTTAATAAAGCATTAAAGTCATAATTAAAGCAATGGCAGAGAACACATTTACAAAACTGTCCCCTGAAGCCAAGTGTAGTCCACTGGCCAACATGTGTTTGGTGTCCAGAGATTACTTCACTAATTTTGCACTGGAGCTGCAAGACCAAAGTATAGGATGGGCCACAAATAAGTAGCCCACCTCTTGCGATAGTATGACAAGATAATCAAGCAAGTGGATTATTTTTGTTTGTATACCCACAACTCAGCAACCTCTGACATTCTCCGGCCCGGCCGTTTTTCCCAGCCAATGCCGTATTTTGTAATCGTATTCCAATCATTTTTATTCAGCGTGGCAGCGGTATTGGAGGCAGGCTACTTATCCATGGACCACCCTGTAGTAAATAAGTAATGGGAATTTAAAGCCATTTAGCATCGTCCTAATAGAAGTCTAATAGAACATTAATAGAAGTCTAATAGAATATTACCTCAGATAACATAGTTATTGGATAATCTATATCGACATGCTTTACTAATACTGTATGACTTGCTGTTGTGAATAAAATGGATGAAAGTAGATTGTATAATTAAAAATCTTAAAGGTTTTTGTGTATACTATAATCTATACTATATACTATAATGATGTCATGCACCATCAGACTCCACACAAGCAAAATGAGTCTGTTTAAGTGTGTGAGGATTTGGGCATGCAGTCTGCTAAATGCTAACAGGTATCTGTAAGATTTGAAAACCCTCAGGCTCTGAGCTCCAATGCAAAACTAAAGACGCAAACTGGACATGTCCTGGCTGGTCTCGGGATGGGGCCGAAACTGTGTAAAAGTTTTGTTGAGCTATCACCCTAAGGTGTTGGCCTGGGCAGAATGGGCTGGAGGTCATCAACCACAAACACAGCAATCTTGGCCAGAAAAACGCTCACTGTGCCATATCGAATCAGCCTGATCTCCACAGTGAGCAAGAAGTCCCGGGGCTGGCCCAGAGGCTTCTGCAGGGAGATTAACCCACCATGGGTCATCTTCTGAACACTGAAGAACTCTTCCACATCACCGTCCACGATCGTGAACTGGACGTTGTCCCCAGGGACAGAGCTGGACGGGCCCATGCGGAACACAGCAGCAGGTGTGGGGATGTTGGTGGGAAAGGTGAGGTTGTAGAAGGAGATTCTCAGAGGCAGAGACACACACTCACTCTTCTCACAAGGTAAACGCTCACAGTGCCTGTTGAGACCATGAAGAGAGTGGAATGAAATGGATGCACTGAATTAAAAATAGGAATAAAAAACAATGGTAAAGATAATAATGTGGTATTCACAGTAAAAAAAAAAAATCAACAAACCTGGCTCACATTTTGTAAGATTAGGAATTTGGTTTGGTAACTTACCACTTACCCCAGTTGTAATTGAGTTTGGCCCTGTCTGGAGTCCAGTGTTGCTTAAAAACACCCAAATTGTTTCCACAAAAATCCATCGAAACTTCTCTCAAACCACTCAATCCACACACATCTCTTCATTAAAGTAGTGAAAAACCACAACCAAAACCTAAACCACACTGAAAAGTTGCAGACATATGTATGGAATAGATTTGGGAGACTGCTGACTTAGTGTTTGTTATACGTTTGCTCTAAACTGAAGAATCTAAATTTGAACACCAAACATCTCTTGTATGACTGCAACTGAGGCAAGTAGACTTATGTCGAAAGTACTTTTTTTTTTTTTTGCAATTGTTCCTTTTAGTTATGTAAAATGTAAGTAGTCAAACTGGTGAATTTGTGTACAAAAGGATATCATCACAGGAATACATAGATTTCATTGCAAAGACCTTGCAAAATATCTATACTTGTGACAAAATGAGTACAATATTATATTATATTATATATTTCTTAACAATTTCTAAAAAGTGTGTACTTAAACAAAAAATAGTCTCTAAATATTAAAAAGTACCACCATCATACTGGTGAAATTAAGAGATACCTAATCAGTAAAATGACTTATCAACTTAGCACAATAGCAACTTAGGAATCGCAGTATTATCTCACATTGCAAAATACCGTAAACGTAAACGTCAACATAAACGTAAACGTAAACGTAAACAATTAGAAAATGTAAAAATATAGTGACAGTCAAAAAGAATTGCTAATTCATTTGGAATACAGTAATGTTTAGCATTTGCTGTTGACCTGTTTATCCTGTCTTTTCATTTAAAACAACAAACAACAAATGTGCAAACATTGTCTTATAATACCTGGCATCCTTGTTTAAGCAAACAGACAGGATCAACATAGTAACGACGGCTGCTGAATTTCAGAGCATGACGTATGCGTCACTGCGCGGCTCTTTTAGACTGACAATATTTAAGTATGTTTTAAATTCAGTCTGTAAAATGTCTCAGTCCGTGTCACAGAAATCCGCTAATATGTTTAATAGCCTGCAGACACGCATGGCAAAGACACAGTTCAACACAATATGAGTTTCTCCGCAGTCTGAAAAGACCATCTTCACTTATGTTTCTCATAAACTCCTTAAAGGTCAGTAACTAAAACCCTCATTTTCTCAGCAGAAGGACAGTAAAGTGCTCACCTGTCAGCTGTGCGGCGGAAGTTGGGTGGACACTCATATGACAGGCAGCGGAACCCTCCCTGGATATTAAAGCAGCTCTGCGTGGCCGAGCAGGCGTGTGTTCCAGCTGCACACTCATCTATGTCTGCACACAGAGTCATATCAAAAGTGAAGAGCCCGTCAAAAGAACGAAGAACCTCTTCATAGTGTGTAAGGTTTTTTAATTAGCCTTTGGATTATATTAATAATAGTTTTATATCTTTAAACAGTTACGGACATTCTAACATCTCTTTTACAAAAATGTCTCTTCTATGGCATTACTCAAAGCACCCTTTTGTGGGTCCCGTTTTAAGAATAGTGCAATCTCCATTTTTAATCATTTATATATATTTATATATTTTGTTACGTATTTCATCAAACAACGTCATAGAAACAACCAAACGATTACATTATTTTATATTAAAAGCTAAAGTAATCTATTCCTACCCCTGTAAAATTGGGATTTTACAGAGATATGGTTTTGTGCTGAGAGCAGTGATATGTTTCTCTTCTGTACCCTGGCAGGTGCGTCCGTTGGGGGACAGTGTGTAGCCTGTTGGAGGGCAGGTGCATTCGAAGCTGCCAGGAGTGTTCCGACAATGATAGGAGCAAACCTTTCCTCCAGAGGTTAAGGCACATTCATTGATATCTAAAAAGAAGATTTTTATGCAAAAAAGAAAGGTGTAAAAAACCCTTAAATGATGATGATGATGATGATGATGATGATGATGATGTATGTTTTTTTTTAGAACAGATGGAGTCTCACTGTAATTTATAACTGTAAAGGTTTAAGAAAAATGAATTTAAGTTTTCATTAAAATTTGCAACAAAATAGTAAATATTACTTAATATTTAATAACCTTTGAAACAAAACCTCACTCAAGAATACAGGATACAGTTTTCTCAAAAGCACGGTAAACTACTTTTTTAGAACCTTTAAAGTTACACAAAACAAATAGATTTCCTTGCAAGAGCTAATATCTTTGAGTCTCTAACCTTCACAGGTACGCGCGTCCGTGAGGCTGAGCTGGTACCCACGGCGGCAGTAACACTGATAGGACCCGTAGACGTTGGCACACTCCTGGCTACATGGGTTGCTCTCGCATTCGTTCACATCTAGAGGACAGATCCATTCAGGGCTGAGTAAACACACTCCAGATCTGATCCACTGCTACTACACTGTTTAACTGCACACTCACCTTCACAGTTCCTGCCATCGCTGGCGATCCTGAATCCAGCATGGCAGCTGCAGCGGTACGACCCGGGAATGTTCTCACATTTATGTGCACACAGATGCCCAGGATCGTTTCTGCATTCCTCAACATCTACCAGGAACAGGTGTGAGAGACTTAGTCTGTCATGTAGGCATCTGTATATCTACATATCGACATATCTGTATATGTGTACATCTAATATAGACACACTGGCCACTTGTCTGACAACTCTCCCTTATAGCACCATCTTACTAGTGTATGAGGCTGTCGATGGTGCACTATATTCTAATATAAAAGTAGTAATCTGAGTTTTTTTCAGATCTAGAGAATGAAGTGTATTTTTTCTCATTTTAAGATATTCAGTATGGTGCAAAGAACTGTTATTGCTTATTTTAAGAAATGTTACTAAACTTGCTTGTATTATTTTTTTTGTAGATCTAATTTAATTGATTAAAAAAAATTTTCTCTATAGATTTTGTGAAGTTTCTGAATGTGAGTGAGATCGCTCTTACCCTCACACGTCCTGCTGATAGTGTTAAATGTAAAGCCTGAGCGACACTCGCAGCGGAAGGTACCCAGAAGGTTCACACACTCGTGGCCCTGGCAGGGCCCATGAAGCCCAGTACACTCATCCACATCTAGAGGAGGAGAGAGGAGAGTGAGGTATGAAGACCTTGGTGGGCTTTTAAAATGTGATGAAAAATCACTATGGACTGTTCAATTAATGTAAACAAAAAGCGGATACAATACAACTTAATTACCATCAAGCTTAGTTGGTGAATTTGTATTCAACAAAATACATAAGCTTTCCTTCCTGAAGAGCATTTAAATTTAAAAGCTCAAAGCTTCTTACCCAGGCAGTGAGTGCCCTCTGCGTTCAGATGATACCCACGTCCGCAGATCACTGAAAACCTCTGACAGGTGTAAGAGCCAACTGTGTTCAAACACGTATGACCAGGTGGGCATGGGCTGTTCTCACTTACACACTCGTTTATGTCTGCGATGAAGAGAAAACAGAACTATGATAGTTAGAACCACCCTTCACACATTCCTAAAGAGAAAATTACATCAAATGACATCAAGTATTTCATTCCTCCCTTCAACCAGCAAACCAGCACACTGCACTTTACAGCACAGATATTCCTGTACTTCCTATATCTTACTTCTGTTTGTAATATTTATTGGAGCATATTTTTTTTTATATTGTATTACCTTTGTTTAGCCTTTACAAATTTCTCTTTCATTTAAATTATTTGATAACTTTATTTCACAGTCTTACGTGAAAACTCCATATTATACCATCTTATGCTAAGAACAAGAATGTTACTTAATAGTCGTGGAATGTATTAACATGGACAGTCTAACCAATGCAGCTTCCGACTGCGTCCTGGATGAAGCCGACGCCACACTGTTGTCGTGGCCGGCAGCGGAACGAGCCAGGAGTGTTCTGACATGTGAACTCAGGACCGCAGTTGTGTGTCCCCACCACACATTCATCAATATCTAAAAGAAATGGAAAAAAGGAATATATGAGACACTTTGAGCCATCGTTAGAGCTGATATGGTTTAAGGTGGTCCAGATGTTAACCATTGCAGGAGTTGTGGTCGGTCAGCTCATAGCCTGTGCCGCAGCTGACCTCTCTCTGGCAGCGGTACGAGCCCTCAGTGTTAATGCACCTCTCTCCCAACCTGCAGATATAAACACCTGCCAGACACTCATTAAAATCTGACAACAAACAGAGAACAAAGGGAAGATCTTAGGACAGAGGTTGTAATTTTTTGACAATTCCATTCAGTTGGATCACATTTCTTTAGGCAATGATTCAGTACATCATGAAAGGTCCATGTGATCTTGACTCAGTTATCCATTCATTAATTTTCTGTAATTGCTTACTCCTTACTACTAACCCAGAGCCTATCCGGGGGTCTGTGGGCGCGAGGCAGGGACTCACCCTGGGTAGGGTGTCAGCCCAACACTGTGACTCAGTTATTTTGGCAGCATTCAAAATGTCATTTAACAAATCAAATATGACACAAAAATATGAAAATACAAATATATGAAAATATAAAATAAAAATACTAACATTTCAAAAATATAAAACGTCCAATTTTATGTCTCTGTATCATTTGAAGCCACCTGCTGGTAGATTAACAGAATTGCTTCCTTATTACATGAAATAAAATCTCCTCACTTTAAGTAAAGTTGACAATTGTCTCCTGTAAAGTTAGTATTTTGGAGGTACATGTTTTTGTTTTGGTAATGACATGGAGGAACTACTACATAGTTGTTACTCTTGGGCTATTTTCAAATGTCCAAATTCAAAAATCCGTAATTTTTATTGTCTACATGAAATCCTTGGGCTATTTCCAAATGTAAAAATAGAATGTAGACAATAAAGAAATAAGCATTTTTACATTTGAAAATTGCCCAAGTATTTCATTTAAACCAAAAAATAGAGCATTTTATTACACATTAACATGTTCTATGTTAACGCAGTCCACAAAATTTATGTGAGAATTGCTTAAGAGTTTGCATGAGAATAAACTTAATTCAAGAGCTTTGCAGTAACAATACTGTTTAATATTCAGTAACTAATACTGGCAAAAAGTGATGTACTAAAGTTACCTTCACAGCTGTAGCCATCAGATGTAAGGCGGTAGCCCTCCAGACACACACAGGAACCATTTCCAATGCACAACTGAGAGCATCTTGTTACCCCTTCTGTGTCAGACACAGTACATACAGCATTCAGGGCATTTGGAGGGTGTGCTGTTGACATGCTGTATTGTCCAATGAAATTATACCAAAGGCTGATTCTTACCTGCACATAAGTCAGTGTTCCCTGTATGCCCTCTGTTGCCAGCAGCAGTGTTATTCAGCAATGGGGACACTGTGTGAGGACAAAAACAAGCTTGAAGTGGGTACATCATTAATATTGCTGGGGTGTGTTCATCTTCTAGGCCACACAGGCTAAATATGAAATGGCTATGTACTGAACTACTCCTGCATTCAAACTGCATATTTATTCTAACAAACAGTGATTTGGGACACATGCCATGTGTGTACAGTTCAATACTGAACAAATATTGCAGTATTTGTGTCTAGAAGCCATATTTTCATAATTTACACAACACACTTTATAGGGAGCCTTTTGTGAGTCTTATAACTCAGGAACTAATCATAGAGGGGTAAGGCCACTACAGCTCACTTGAAAGTGCCTCTATAACAGTTTG
>JBBIGB010000129.1:20866041-20877378 GCA_037577075.1 Alestopetersius hilgendorfi
GTGGTGTGGAAGGGAATTACGTGAACTCAGACAAGCAAAAGCTCTCTGGATGAGTCGTTTGAGACAAAAAATAAATATTCGACCAAAAAATTTGTCATCAACCAATTTGCATATTCGATTACGTCGAATACGTCGAATAATCGCGACAGCACTACTTAAATAGTTCCCCTCTACTGGCCGTCCACCCACATTACCCCTTTAACCCTTACAGTATGTATACTTTAACATGGAGTTGGTCCCCTTTTGCAGCTGCCCTCAGTGGTGGCTGCTCTAAGACTACAAGGGAAGCTCTGCTTCCTCTACTATGACAGAAAATAAATGCTCATATGTGCATTGTCATATTTATATTGGTTTTATGCGCTAGAATGCTTTCAACTTCATGACTAGATCGTTCAGAATCAGTTAGAATCAGGTATTTATTGTAGATTGTTTGATGCGCATTAAACCCTCCTGAAACGCAGCTTCACTGGAGCTCTACGCCCATGCAAAGGGCAGCTTTTTTCACTGCAGAAAAGCTGGACGGTGAATGGATAAATGCACCAAAATCGTCACTTCCAGGGAAGCACTACAGAGATTTAAAAAAAAAATCAGGAAAAAATAACAGGTCTTTTCAGCTGACATGAAAATGTACTATTAGCCATGCCTCTTGATGAAACCTTCTCACAATTTAAATACAATCAATTTTATAAGCTTCCCTTGTTTTAAAGACCTATATATATATATATATATATATATAACCCTTATTGCCAAACCTCACACCAGATGGCGACAGTGCTCCTTTCATATAAAGCATTAATTCTGTAGTTTAAATACAACATATTAGTATGACTCATGATACAAATACCCTGATTTTTAAAAAGTGGTTATTTATTAATACTCGTATTGGCATTTTCTAGCATTACTGGCTTGTCTCCTGCTCCATGTCTGGACGGTCACTTGTTTAAGTTTTTTTGCATTGAAAATAAGTTAAATTGGGAGGTATTCAGCGCATATACAAGGCACTTCTTCCAATTCCGTAGTGGCTGTAAATTGTTTTTTGAATTAGTTGAACTACATAGACAAAATATTGGGACACATCTCTTAATCCCTGAATTCAGGAGTTTCCATCACACCCATTGCCACAGGTGAATGCATACCAAGACATTTTGGACAGCACCACATGCTTCCAATTTGTGGATACAGTTCATGGAAAAACCTTTTCTATTCCGTGATGATAGTGCCCCAGTGCACAAAGCAAGCTCCATAAAGACATGGATGAATTATGTGTGGAAGAACGTTACTGACCCGCTTAGAGCCCTGACCTCAACCCCATCTCGTGCAAGCCAGACCTTTTTATCCAACATCAGTGCCTGAGTTCATTAATACTCTACAGAATAAATGGACACAATTTCTGACTGAAACTCTCCAAAAGCTTGTGGAAAGCCTTCCAAGAAAAGTGGAAGCTGTTACAGCTGCAAAGAGGGGACCAACACTATATTAAAGTCTATGTATTGCACTGTCATTAAAGTCAATGTTGGTGTAATGGTCATTGCGTCCCAATACTTTTGGCTATCCGTTCCAATGTTTTTTTCTCACAGTGAGGACATTGCCCTCTGGTGGCGAACTGTTGCAGCACAGGCTAACAGAGATTAGCCGAAATCCGCTAGCGCAGCGACCTTGCTAACCCTCTGATAAAGAAAGGAGCTGAGCATCAAAACATAGAAGGATTAGGAGGTTCTCCTTCATTATCGTAGACTGGACAGCCTTCGCTGACTTCGGAGATAGAGTTATTTGTTTATCTTTAGAGCTCGTTCTCTTACTTGGCTAGCTAATTAGCTAAGGTGACTGTAAAAGGGTAGTCCGGGTGTCGGAGGCAAAACAATGCGATTTTTTTAAAACGGCGAAATATATGTATATGTATTCTTTAAAGTCGGTAACATTTAAAGCGCCTGTAATTGCGACTAATGCCAGTAGTTCGGTTTGTTAAACACGACGAAAACAGATTTTTTTGGACGGAATCCGACTCAAACAGCCGGTTAGCTAAATGTTTCGAGAAATTGAAGAAATTCGTACCGGGCGAGTTGAGGAGCAGCATTGATGATTTTTGAAGATATTGCTATGGTGTTAGTTTAGTTTGCAACTATGATGGAAAGAAAGTGAGCATAGTCTAACAAAACTGCAAAGAAAGTGATGTACGTTGTTTGGAAGGGTAAAAATGGTCTGCTAGCTACCAGAGACCAGTGTTTGTAAATGAACAGAGGACTTCTCTCTAGTGTTGAGGCAGGGGAGTGGTGGGCTCTAGCTCTTAAACTGATGATGGAGAATCATTCTAAAGACATTTGAACGCTTTTCAGGACTTTTTCTGACTCCTTGCTTCTCTGAAGACACGACCTGACCTGAAATTGAGTGTTTTTGGAGGTGTTTTAGTGAGTTCAGACGTGGCACCAAAATTGACACGTTTTTATTGTTCCTGTTGAAGGCCACAATCATGGCGATGGGGAATATGAAATAGTTCCTTGTCTGGCTCGATCTTTCTTCCTTTTGCCGTGTTTTGGGAAGCATTTGTACATGGGACATCAAGAGCTCGGACTTGGAAAGTATAGCGTGTCCCATGTACTTTTAAATGGCTGAGATTTGCAGTGTTGTGAAGTGAAGACCATTCGACTTTAGCCCATCATGTCTGTGTACGCTGAATTTGTCCCTCCTCCGGAGTGTCCTGTTTTCGAGCCCAGCTGGGAGGATTTTTCTGATCCATTGGGCTTCATAGCCAAGATAAGGCCCATCGCGGAGAAAACGGGCATCTGCAAAATCAGACCACCTCAGGTAAACTCTCAGCTCTTTTTCTTTAATCTGCAGGTTTGTATGTCCGTGTAATAAACTCAAGAGCCGTACTTGGGCATGCTGTCTTGTTACTTTATGACGCTGCATTCAAATACATAGACTTTAACATGGAGCTGCATTACCCTTTGCATAGGTAACGTCTTCTACTCTTCTTGGAAGGCTTTCTACGAAATTTTTTTTGTGGCGTTTCTGTGGGAATTTGTGTAGATAATTTATATGGTCAGGCACTAACGTTGGACGGAAAGGCCTAGCTCACAATCTCTTATTCCAGTTCATTCAAATAGTGTTGGATAAGGTTGAGGTCATGGCTTTTGGTGTGGAAGAACGTTACTGCGGGCCAGTAAAGTTCTTCCACACCAAAACTCATCCAACCATGTCTTTACGGAGCTTTCAGCCCTGGAGCTAAGTCACAGTTCTACCCCAAACTGTGTCAACAAATTTGTGAGCATGGCATTGTCCAAAATGGCTTTGGTATGTTGAAGCATTAAGACTCCCCTTCACTGGAAGTAAGGGGCCTGGCCCAAACTCTCAAAATCAGGTTTGTCCCAATACTTTTTGTCAATGTAGTGTATCTCACGAGACATCAGGACATCAGGTCTGGCCTCCAAGTTTCCTCCATACTGCAGCAAGCATTACAGAATATACTGACCATCAGACTCTTTTCTGAAATATGCAACACAGTTTAATGGATATTTTAACTGTTAGCGTTGTGCAGAATGTTTGATACTACTTCTCAAGAACAGTGAGATTTGATTTAGGAGGAAATGTTGAGCAGTTGTCTATAAACTTTTGGACAAGTTAGTTTTGTAATTAATCTTTTTAATTTTTTTTTCTTTCACCATTCATTCCGAAGGACTGGCAGCCTCCTTTTGCTTGTGATGTGCGCAACTTCCGCTTTACACCTCGAGTCCAGAGGCTCAATGAACTGGAGGTACGTTTAATGTCTGTCTCGGATTATCAGCATTTTTTCCCCAGTGTTCTGCACATGCTGTTCTGTGTGAGTGTCTAGTGTTTTAACATGGTTGCTTTCTCTTTTGTGTCCAAAAAGTGTTATTTTGCATGATAAAAGGTTTTTCTGTGGCGTATTGAAAAACAGAATGCTTAGAATGCTTCCTCATTTCCCAGCTCTGAAGATAAAAACTGTCTGGTGCAAATTTAATAAAATAAAATACAATGGGGACCAACTGTTATTAACTTATTTGCATGCAGATGTCTTCATGGATTAAAATATTCTGTCACTAAACAAGTATTGGCAGGCAGTATTTTTCTTTGGTTTAATTACGATTTAATTATTCTTCATAAAAAATAAACAGTGGTTTCGGCAGTTTGTTTAAAGATTGATGGCTGCCGAGTAGCCAAACTTCATAGTAGGGAGAAAATAATTCCCCAGCATTTAGTGCCACATCAGTCTCAAAGATTGTTTGACGAGATCTGCTAAATGGTGAATGGGATGAGCTTCATGTTGCCTGGCCTATCCAATAACAGTAATAGTAATAAATAATAGGCTAGTAGTAAGTATGTTTTACATTTTCAAAAAAGATTTGGAATAGAGTGTATTTATGATTGGAAGTCAGCGGTGTGTCTTTAAGTGTCTCATTCTCTAATAGTAGCTAAAAAGGGTTGGAAAATAGTGGAAAAAAAACATTGCTTCAATAGATAAAGAAGCCAATACTCCAGAGCTCAAAATTCAGGACAGTGGCTCCGGTGTCGCTTATGCGCTGTTAAAAGTAAATAAATAACAGCAGTTTTGGAGTCCGTTTTCTTGCTGTTTACAGAGGAATGAAATGGGAAGCTGCTCTAAATTTCCTGTATTTTGGGTCTGGACCTTGGGCCTAAGTGCATGCCTAAAGTAGATTGGAGCACCACTCTTTATAAGCAACATTCTGCAGTATTCAGCCTGCTTTAAGAATTGTAAATGTGCTTATATAAATAGTCCATAAAGCCATAGTTTTACAGGATATAGGCCCTTTGATTTGCATCACATGTGCCCGTCAATTTGTTTTCGGTTTTGCCAGAATGGACACGCTTCTGTTAATGGTAGCCACGGATTTGTTGGACATCGACAAGATGGTAAAGAATAAGTGGATTTAAAAAAATTAAGAAAGATTGTGTCTATCTTTAAAGTTTATTTCAGGAGAGCTAAGATGAGATTGCCAGTGTTTGCTCTTTACTCGGTCTTCACCTCTCTGTGTTTTTCTTTCTGTTTTTCACTTTTTCTTTTAGGCCCTCACCAGAATCAGACTTAACTTCCTGGATCAAATTGCAAAGTTTTGGGAGCTCCAGGGTTCCAAACTACGTTTTCCACACATAGAGAGGAAGATACTGGACTTGTACCTTCTCAGCAAGGCAAGATTTTCACTTTGAGCCCTATTATCTCTTATGTGTTCTTTTTTTTTTATTTAGTTTTAAAAGCTAAGGGTGTGTTTAGGCTTGTCAGGTTTGGTCGGATAATTGAAGAAAAAAAAAAATAGAAACCCTGGTGCAACCGCTTCTTTAGTGGAATTCATTATAGTAAGTGAGTGTACTCTGTGTGCCTGCTTCGGCACTTACATAAGACAAATATCTGACATGTGCATTTGTATATCATTTCTTCACGAGTCACTAATTATAAAACAGGGTTTAAAATGAGACTGAGGGCCATTCAATGCTGACATAATGTATTACAATACGTACTAAAAAGCCATGTTTTCGTGTTCTAAAAGCAGAAAGCCACTCAGACAAGCTTTTCTGAGTCTTTTCTCAGTTTTTCAAGCACAATGATTGACTGCATGTTGTTTGTGTCATATTAGATTTAGTACAGTGCAGTGTGAGAAACATGGAATGCAGTTGTGCCAATGCAAATGGTTTGTCTGACCCAGGTTATCAGATATCCTAAAATACATAGTGGAGCTTATTATGTATTAAAAAAAGTGATATGAAGTTTTTGCAGTTGGCTCTGTCATGAATAAGTTACCATCCTTTTTTTAGGTTGTGTCTGCAGAAGGGGGTTTTGAAACGGTCTGTAGGGAGAAGCGTTGGTCTAAGGTAGCCAGCCGCATGGGTTTCCCGTCTGGGAGGGGCATCGGCTCCTTACTGCGCACCCACTACCAGAGGGT
This sequence comes from Alestopetersius hilgendorfi, assembly GCA_037577075.1. Lineage (NCBI taxonomy): Eukaryota > Metazoa > Chordata > Actinopteri > Characiformes > Alestidae > Alestopetersius > Alestopetersius hilgendorfi. Next base: position 20,871,957 of record JBBIGB010000129.1, read on the forward strand.
CCTCTACCCTTATGAACTTTTCCAATCAGGAGCTTCACTTTCTGTGAGTAAGACTAACCTTTCACCTGTTTCGCACACCTTTAGGTATTACTGAAATTACTTATGAAATGATTTAGGTCTTTGTCGAAATGAATGTTAATGTGTAATAGCCTGAAAAGTTATGACACATCAGTAATTCTTAATTATAATTACAAAATGTAGAGTATTTTTTCCTTATTTCCCAGCACTGAAAATATGAGCTGACTTTGGTGTTTGGGAGTAATTTGTATTTAAATGTGTCTGTATGTAAAGGTTAAAAATAAGTCCAGTTCTACACATTATTGCTACAAACATAAAAACAGAAGTTGCACTTAGTGTCATTATAAAACACATGAGCGCATTTTATACATCCAATAACAATCACGGTGAAGGTGACATTCCTAAAGACAGCATTATTAAATAACGCTTTAATGGAAAAAGTTACAGAGTCCTAGCAAAGATCTTAGAACTAAAGAAGGTCTGCCAAGAGGAATTGACCGAACCACAGTCCTGAACAGAAATAGTTGCTTCTTAACATAGATTTTTCTTGCTATAACTTTCCAGTAGTGTATTTGCCAGCATCGGCTTTGCACCAAAGTTTCCATGTAATTAATTTGTGTTGTCTCAATACTACTCTGTAAAATCAAATCTGTGTCTCAAAGCCGTCTTTAGGTTTAGGAATATGTCCTTTTTGTTATAAAAACAAAAGAGATGTGTGTGAACCTGTAGTGGATTAATGCACTGGAAGTGCAATTAATACCAAAAACAAGTGGTTGTAAGCTTGTTTCCCCTCACTGTAAGTGTGCAGTCCCCTGTAAATGCTTTATATTAATAGTTTGTTTCTATCCCAAGTAAAAAAAAAAAAAAAAACATGGGCTTTGTTGTGAGGGTAATACACACTATATGGCCAAAAGTATGTGCCCCCGCTAATTACTGAGTGCAAATGTTCAAGCCACACCCATTGCTAACAGGTGTAACTTCATATTAATGCTCATGGTTTTGGAATGGAATGTCACACATTCTCACTCTTGTGCTTCAGGGAATTCACCGTCTGTACCAGGAGGGGGATGATACGGAGGACGTAGATGAAGGAATAGATGGTGGCTGTGAGGAAGAAGACGATGATGAAGAAGAGAAACTAAGGGTGAAGGAGGGCAGAGAACGGGACTGTCTTGGTGACAGGCCCCAGAACAAGGACCACTCTCTTCCAGAGAGGCGTTCACGACGCCTCAAGACAGAGGTTAGTTTTCAGAGAGTCTGGTGTTGCAGTCTCATTGCACACCTTTAGTGTGCTATACCTTTCTCAATAATGTGTTCTGCAGTTTTTTTCTTCATTATAAATCTTCATATATAATAAGGACTTTTTCGTATTATACATTAAGAGTTGACTCCATAGGAGGCTAAATACCTTGCAATAATGGTTTGAATTAAAAACTTTGACATTTCAGAAATCATAAGAGAGAAAGCTGTACTGAAAGTTCACAATCTTACACTACAATAGTTTTGTTTATAAGCTTTGTTGTGTCACTGATTATTGATTCCTTTTATTCTCTTGTGGCAATATAACCTCTTTGTACTCTCTGAGTTCACTGCACTGTACCAGCATTCCTCTTCTCGTCCTAGATTTCTAGACAACCCTGTTAGGGGGAGCATGTTTGTCATTCCAGCGTAATACTATAGTTTGTCTTATGTTTTTGAAAACAGCACCAGAATGTTGAGCTTATTTTATTACATTTGTCTCCCTTCAGAGAGAGAACAAAGAGCCCAAAAGCCTGCAGATCTTTAGTAGCAGTCCTAAGGTGGTTGGTCTGGAACTTGTCCCAGCCGGTAAGACTCTTGCATTCTTTCTCCGACATGCTGTTTGTTGAACATATTTGGACCAGGTGCAGCGATGAATACAAGGGCACAGATTTTCTCTGCCATTTTTTATTTGACTCTTTGTAAGAGTTTTACATCTGGGCTTTTCTAATATAGATGATGGGTTCATTAAGAAGCAGAGACACCTCAAGGCTCAGGCATTTGCAATTAAGATGCGTCCCCGCAAAGAGACGCTGGAGGTCAATTTTGTAAGTATTGTTTTTTTTCTTTGCTTTTCTTTTATGCATCTTAGCGTTTTCCCCAATCCATTCCACATTTATAATTCATATTTTCTTAGATCGACCTGTACATGTGTATGGCGTGTGGACGAGGTAATGAGGAGGATCGCCTCCTGTTGTGTGATGGCTGTGATGATAGCTACCACACATTCTGCTTGATCCCACCCCTGCAAGATGTCCCCAAAGGTGACTGGCGTTGTCCGAAATGTGTGGCAGAGGTATGGAATCCTTACATTAGTTTAATCTCCTCATTTGTCCTGATTGTCTGCACCCTCATGGAATGTTTCTAGTTCATCATTGTCATTGATGGAAACATGTTCTTGGAATTTCATGCTGAATTCTGATTGAGTGGTGTGCATATGGTCCTTCAGGAATGCAGTAAACCCAGAGAAGCATTTGGTTTTGAGCAGGCAGTACGTGAATATACTCTTCAGAGCTTTGGCGAGATGGCCGATCACTTTAAATCGGACTACTTCAACATGCCTGTTCATGTAAGAAAGCTGTGTAGTCTGCCATTGACTGCCGTAATGAGGATGTCATTTAAGGAAAATGTTTTCTACTGCAATATTTTAATTATTTAATTGCTTTTTGAATGGTAGTACTATTAATAGTAGACATTTTTATATTTTAAGTTATTTTCTGTTTATTCTTAAAAGCTAGAAATCTTAGGGCATAGCCCTTAAAAACACTTGAAAAAATACTCTACAAGTAAAGTCTGAGCTTCACACTGTGAAATGTCATTCTTAACTTCAGATGGTTCCCACGGAGCTGGTGGAGAAGGAGTTCTGGAGACTAGTGAGCAGTATAGAGGAGGATGTGATAGTGGAGTATGGGGCAGATATCAGCTCCAAAGACGTGGGCAGCGGATTTCCAGTCCGAGATGGAAAAAGGAGGCTTATCGGAGATGAGGAGGTAAAGTGTGTGTTGATGACCAGGGGTCTAGGAGTTGATATAGTTGTTGTTCGTGCAACAATGCACAGTAGACTAGACCATTACTACTTTTTGTGCATTATGAGAGGTAGTGGTATCTCTGAAAATGTAATGATTTGTCCTAGTGAACAGTGCTGTCTCCCCCAGGAATATGCTAACTCAGGCTGGAATCTGAACAACATGCCGGTGTTGGAACAGTCTGTGCTCACTCACATCAATGCAGACATCTCGGGCATGAAAGTGCCTTGGCTGTATGTGGGCATGTGCTTCTCCTCCTTCTGCTGGCACATTGAGGACCACTGGAGCTACTCAATCAATTATCTGCATTGGTAAGCTGATTCACTGTGTGTGTCTTATACAGTGATAAGGCCTGCTTTTGAACCTGGACCAGTTTCAGTAGTAACATTTTTTTAGAAAGTGTAGGTAGAGATGACATTGTAGTCTATTTGAATGTGGCAGTTCACTTCTTATCATACAAAATGAATTATTATAACATTTACATTAAGCATGATATGTGACTGTTAGTATACATGTTTATAAAGGTCCAAAATATTTGTAGTAGGCTGTTTTTGAAAGTTTAGGATGTATTCTAGATTTTATTTGTGTTCTGTTGATTGGGAAGGACCATTGATGATGTGGATAAAGTGTTCATTTCCATTCCTAGGGGGGAACCTAAGACCTGGTATGGGGTTCCAGCTCATGCAGCAGAGCAGCTGGAGGCAGTGATGAAGAAACTCGCTCCAGAGCTGTTTGACTCACAACCAGACCTGCTGCACCAGCTTGTCACAATCATGAACCCCAATGTTCTTATGGAACATGGTGTTCCGGTGGGTTCACTCTGTGTGCTTTGCGATTTATGCAGAGCTCAAATTGCCTGTGTGTCATGATCACAAAGATTAGGGGCTTCAGTTTTAGTATTAATGCCAAGTCATTTACTAGTGTCCGTTTCATCACACAGGTTTATCGGACCAATCAGTGCGCTGGGGAGTTTGTGGTGACCTTCCCAAGAGCTTATCACAGCGGCTTCAACCAGGGTTACAACTTTGCGGAAGCTGTCAACTTCTGTACTGCAGACTGGGTAAGCCTGAGCCCTCAGCATCTGTCAGTCGTGTCCTCTGAAAGTTTCTTAGATATTTCTATTATATGCACCCAGAGATCATCACTGTGACTATCGAAAGTGCCATAAAATCTTTAGCGAAATGTTGATTTGTGTAATTTTTATTTACAGATACGAAGTATACCAAGCTGCACAATGATCAGTGTATCATAAATTCATTCTTTGTGTGGATTAATGTGATTGTGTGCCCTGTGTAGCTGCCCATGGGTCGCCAGTGTGTGGCACATTACCGGCGGCTGCAGCGCCATTGCGTGTTTTCCCATGAGGAACTGTTGTGCAAGATGGCAGCAGACCCAGAAAGCTTGGACGTGGAGCTAGCTGCAGCTGTGTTCAAGGAACTAGGAGAGATGATGGACGAGGAGAGCCGACTCAGACAGGTCGTCTATGATATGGTAAGACACTGGGCATTGGCAACAGCAGTGTACTTTTTTATTTTTTTCTCTCCCCAGATCTTCTGCCCAATGAAGATGTCTCCAGCTTCACTCACTAGCTAGAATTTCTTCATTCAAAACGTGTAACGCACTTGAAGAGTTTTGTTTGCCATTTTGTTGGGTCTCCCAATTACAAGTCCATTGATTAGATAGTTGTACCAGTCTGGAGTCCACATTTTTTGAGACAGGAAATGTGTAAAAATGATTTGTCTGTTAAATTAATATGCCAAAAAACATGTAGCAGCTTGGATTGAGATGATCCATCCATAGACTAAAGCATTCACTGTAAAAACAAGGGGATTGGCCATATCCTCAAGACAAAATATCTTGGATAGCAAAGAAAAGAACTAAAGCCCCTATTCACATCTCTTCAATAAACTCTACTGTATTTCAAATTCTTTTCCTACAGGGGGTGCAGTCCTCAGAGCAGGAGGTTTTTGAACTAATGCCAGATGATGAGCGGCAGTGTTACAAATGCAAAACCACCTGTTTCCTGTCCGCTCTGACCTGCTCCTGCAGCCCTGAGCGCCTGGTGTGTCTGTACCACACAGCTGACCTTTGTGACTGTCCTCTCACGAAAAAGTGCCTCAGGTCAGCAGACAGTCTGTCACATACACAAGAACTTTTTAGTATTTATCTCAATTTAAATGCTTAAGGAATTTACTTTTTTTAAGTTTGACATGTAAGTGTGTATTTTGCACCTGTCACTATGTGCAGCGTTGTAACTATTTTTTACTATCTACTTAAATGTTAATCTTTTCCCAAATCCACAAAAATGTATTCAGCATAAATTATCACACTGCCTCAAAAACACAGAAAGGTAAAGAGGC
>JBBIGB010000129.1:20892769-20908583 GCA_037577075.1 Alestopetersius hilgendorfi
ACTTAAGTACATTTTTGTCCTGGTTATTTGTACTTTTACTTAAGTACAGTATTTGAGTACTTCCTCCACCACTGCCTGGGGAGTTCCTATGTGGTTGCAAAGGTATACAAGATTGTTGCTCAGGTGAAGGAAGAGGTTGCTATGGAGATTTTGGGCGGGAGGACCATCTCAAAATTTCTTCAGGAATTTTGCATTTTTATTTGAATGAATAGTCAACAGGTGTGGTTCCCATGGAGTAAAAATCTGAATTGGAGATTCCTCTGGGGAAAAGGGGACATAAGGTGAGACAAAAGATACATTTAAGTTGGAAGACAAAGCTTGTGATTTTTATAATTAGAAACCTATACCTAAAATGAGCTACCTATACCTATTTGCCTATACATATTCCTGTGTGTGTAGGTGTGTGTGTGTGTGTGTGTACACAATATTCACGTTCACGCCTCCCTACTCTCACTATAGTGCAAGCAGCGGATTGGCTGAATGCTTATGCCTGTTATGAAGAAGGCCAGCAGTTGATTGGTTAAGTTCTTCAAGGTCCGTCACGTTTAAAGCATCTTATTGGTTGAACACCACTGTCCGTCCTGCAGAATCCAAGCCTCTGATTGGTTCATGTTCAGCCTGACGTAAATCTCGCCCCCCCCACTTCTACTCTCCCATAATGCAGCGGGCGATGCCCAAGGAAAGATGGCGGAGGGAGGAGCGGCGGATCTAGAGACTCAGAGAGGAGAGATCGCAGCGCTACTCAAAACGCAGCTCCGGAAAGGGGATACGTGGTGAGATTTTACAGCTGTTCTTCCTGACACTTAAACCCGCCGCCACTCGTCCCTGTTGGGGCTGTTCGGACCGAGATAGAGCGATGAGAAGCCGTGTTGACAGCTAGCCGCCGTTAGCCATTAGCTGGCCAGCAGACAGCGATAACGGGTTTTCACATAAATACCATGCAGTACAGGTTTCAGGCTCTGGGCATCAACAGTGTCTGATATAAACTCTCAGCTGGGAGTCAAAACGCTCACATTTCTTCGCCAGAGTCTGTTGTGTAGCTGGCAAACGCTAAGGTTTCCATTCAGGGCGGAGACGAGAAGAGCACCTGTCATTTAGCTCTCCTCTCCAACTGAGCAGAGCCAGCTCCAACATGATAGAGCAAGTTCAGCCCCAGCCCCAGTCCTGCAGAGCACACACTCCACAAAGTCCAGTTTTTCCTGCTCTATCACGCAATTCTGCCCGATAGGCTCTTCATCCTTACCTATTGGTGTGATTCTGCTTCTCAAATCTGTACTTCCATCCTGGAGGTGGGAAACGGCCAAAGACTGCACACCACAGACCTCAGATAGTGAATGAGAGATTTTTATGTCAGTTGAACATATTGTTGAATCTGGGGGGAACGCACCTACCTTCTTTAATACTGTTTCATGGACTTGGGGAAAGGCTCATAAGTGTTGGGTAAATGCTGCTTCAGCATTGAAATGCCTAGGTTTATCTAGGCTTAAGCTTAATGTGCGTCATCTTAGACCTCAGGTCTTTTCAAATTGAAAGCAACAACTGTCTTTAAATTCTATGGTCCCTGGTGTGGGCAGGGACAAGACAGGAAAAAAGGAATTTGACAGAGAATTGGGGATTCCACTTGGAGACTTGAAATGTTTATACAATTTTCTTCAACAATGAGAACTATGTGGTAATGTTGATGTTCATGCTGCTGTTTTCTTATTTGTAAATTCAAATAATCAAATGTAATCATCTCTGTGTTACTTTATAGGTACTTAATAGACAGTCACTGGTTCAAACAGTGGAAGAAATATGTGGGCTTTGACAGCTGGGACAAGTACCAGATGGGTGACCAGAATGTCTATCCTGGACCGGTGGATAACTCAGGTCTCCTTAAAGGTAAGCAGCTGCTTAAATGCTGTGGTAGTTTAGAGCTGTAAGCTTATGTCGCAGTGGCTGCATTCTGCAAGGTAACAGCTAAAATCTGATCACAGCTGAGAAAACAATGAAAATATAATCTAAGATAAAAAAGACATTGCTTGTCTTTGTGTGTTTTTAGATGGTGATGTCCTTGCCATTAAGGAGCATCTTATCGATGAGTTGGACTACATCCTTGTGCCTACTGAGGGCTGGAATAAGTTAGTGAGCTGGTATGGGCTGACTGAGAGCCAGGAACCCATCGCCCGAAAGGTATGTATCAGCTAGATGGTGCATAAAGATGTCTTATATGACGAAGGAGCAAAGACCTTGGTAACGAAGATGTAATATTGTTGAGCTGTGGCTTTAATGTGTTTTTCACGGTGAAGCGGTGTTTTAAGTTGAATTTCTAAATGATTTTTTATGGTTGGATTTCATCTGTACAGTGCAAATGTCTTTACGAGAAACAGAGCTAAGAATAAAATTGAAATGCTTTGATTTATGGGGAGTTCTTTTAAGTATTTTTCTTGATATTACAGTGTATGACAAATTTCTGCTTGATTGTGAATCAGTGAATAATTGAATAAACAAATGAACTTTTTTGAATAATTATTGAGAAATCCAGTTTTTGCTCAAGTACTAATACGTGGATGTTTTAAAGCACTCGATAATTCTTTATCATATTTCTAAGTGTTGACCCTACCGTGATCGATCAGGCCATCCTCACTTCCGCTACCATGGGCAGCCATGCTGCTTGTTCAAATTTACCCAGTCATGGCATCATGGCTGCTTCTGAAGTTTCTCTTTACCCCGTCGATCCTCCCATTTTTGCCATGTATGTCTCAGGGAGTATCAAGTGGCCGGTGTGTTTCTATTTTCAGAGGGGCTCTGGATGACTGAAACGGTACATGGAGCGATCCGCTAGGCACAACATGCAAGAGGTTCTTCCATTTTCTCACTTTTGGGGCTTCTGGTTCTGAATGGAAGTCGATTGGAATATAGAGTGTTCTTGAGTCTTCGTGCAGCCTAGAGTCCGACTCTAGGTGCCTGATTTTGGGTGTCCTTGTTTTGAAAGAAGAGGAATGCCGGTTGAGGTCAGAGAGAAGGGGAGGAAGAGAGTGAGAGAGGAAGAGAGCGAACATATTGGAGGCACGGCTGGAGTAGAATAGTTGTGCTCAGTCTGCAAAATATTGCTTTATACCCTTTGTCTTTGTTGAAGTCACAGTCTGAACCAAGAGTTTTAGGCAGTTTATCTTTTTGGTGTGTTGGGTCACCAGTGGAGGGGCTTGTGTGAAATAAATAGGATGGGTTCGTTCAGCTGTCTCTGTGCTTGGTTGCTAAATTAAGAGTCACTCTGACTTGCTTGTTGCAACACAGTTACTGCCATTATGGAATACAGACTCCCTGTTTCTTGACTTTACCCTTGGACTTTACGTCACTGATATAATTAGCAAATTGTTTGCTTGTGGAACTGTTAATCATAACGTGTATCATAAATATCTCATTGCTTAAATTCATCACAGATTTGAGCATTGCCATTTCCATTATGGGTTATACTAATATTTTTTCCCTTTTTCAGAGCTCTGAAAGTTTTGTTTAACTGAAGCACAATAACTTATGCAGTTAGTGTTAAAAGTAACACATTTGTGAGTGCAGTCCCTTTAGATCTAACCATAAGCAGCTGTCAGATTTAGCTGCAAGTTGTAATGCCCCATACATTTAGTCTCTAAACAGAACTATTAGGCTATTCCTGTGCGTTTCTTCTTTTTCTCCACAATAACGCTTTAAATTATTGAATATATTAAAATCACATTTTATTTATAGCCTGATGATTTGGAGTAATGGCTTTGAGTTAGAGAAATGCCTTTCTATAATTTCACATATCTTGGTTCAAGCATCCCCATTGTCTTAAATAAGCTGTGAGAGCGACACTGGCCCAGCAGTGACTCGTAGGGAGCACAGGAAAGTTCTGTTAATGATCAGGTTTGCTTTGGTCTCCTCAGGTGGTTGAGCAGGGTATGTTTGTGAAGCACTGCAAAGTAGAGGTCTACCTCACTGAGCTGAAACTATGTGAAGACAGCAACATGGACAATATTGTCACCAGGCGATTTAGCAAAGCGGACACAATAGGTAAGTTTACCTTGTTACACTTATGTTTGTGCTTATGATGGGCATGACTGCGACAAAGTAGGTCACCCCTACTCTCATTCATTCATTTCAGATCCAGTCCAAAGTGCATCCTGTGCAAAGTGAGCAGTGTTATTGGCACACACTTTTTTTTTTAATAGGAACGCACTGGCCATTAATTTTATAGAATAATCAGAACGAGGTGTGTTTATAGCCAGACTGGTTGAAGCATCATTTTTTGACTAAATGAGCACAAAAACACACTAGCACGGTTCTATTGCATTCTGTAAGCCGCAACACAGAGATTTGCTGTTTGTTGTGCCAAACTGAAGTGCTCCATCAAAACTACAAGGCAGCTGGCTGTTTAGCAGCACATGGAGTCATGCAAAATCATACTGCAGTGTTTTGTATAGGTGTAGCAGTAGAATTCAAATGAAGAGAGTGTGCCATTACCTGGCTCACATCATACATTTGCAATGTGCCTTCCTTGTTTTTTTTTTATCCCTTTGTATTTATTGTGATCAGTGAAGATCATATATGTTTAATTCATATGACCAAAAGCACAATTTGATTAAGCATTATTTTCTTTTCATGGTCTATAATTAATGTGATGTGATCAAACAGAGAACATTACTCTCTTGACTCTTGTTTCCAATTGCAAAAACTTGTGTAATTTATTTAGATGTTTAGCTGGTTTTGATTTTATCATGTTGAATATTGTGTGGTTTATATATTGTTTGAATATTGTTTGCTTAAACAGTTTCCTACAGCCTGAAGCGAAGTTGCCTTTAGCTTAGAAAGTGCTAAAATAAATACTTAGGACAGTTCAAGGACAGAGTATTGTTTAGAATCCTTGAAACCAGCAAACAGTGGCTGATTACTATAGAACATATATAGTCTGAAGAAAATTTGATTCATTTGGCTGTTGCAAGGACTTGGCTGTTGCGTGGATTTGTGTGAAAGCAATGATTCGTCTGTGATGATATAAGTAAAACAGAACTGCACAGTGAAACAAACTTGAATCAAAATGAATCGTTTGCTGCTTTTTTAAAGTCACTGTCAGTTTGTCCTGGCAGGAGTGCTTTTTTCAAATGCATTGTCGTGCCCATTGATTTTCATTCTTTGAATGCAATAGTGAGTAGGATGGAGCTGTGTCCTCAGCTCACAGGCCACCCACTGCATTCTGAGAGAAGACCCAGATTTGCTCTTCACTCAGTGTAATACTCTAGAATAACTAATAATGATATGAGGGCTAAAATGAGACTTGTCCTTCACAGACACAATTGAAAAGGAGATGCGCAAACTCTTCAGCATTCCTGATGAGAAGGAGACCAGATTGTGGAACAAATACATGAGCAACACTTTTGAGCCTCTGAACAAACCAGATAGTACCATTCAGGATGCCGGGCTCTATCAGGGCCAGGTAGGAAAACATGTTCTAGACACTAACAGGCACAGATGTTGCACGGGACTGGTTTTCAAAGTAGTCCTCAAACCCTTTGTCTCAGACATAATGAATCTTAGGAGATTGATATTTAAAGAGATAATGGTGCAGAACTGACTTTGACTCATATACTGGTTCACTGGTGATGATTGTGAATTAGCACAAGAAGCTTGTCCAACTTTTACTTTTTATTTTGTTATGAATTTGAGTTAACACATCTGTTTTAATGTGCATGATATACACACTACTGTTTGGAATCACTGTTTTCAAATTTGTATAAGAATATAAATCAGTTTACAGGCAGCTGTAAAAAGAAACATTGCATGATTAATGTTGGTGTAAAGACTTCCATAATCCTTAAGACATATAATGGTAAACTGAGATTATCCCCATGTATTGAACAACACAAGCTATTCTTTGCATCACACAGTTCAAGATGATCTCCTCATTTTTCTTGACGGGTTTTCATGTATAGCAGCTCATCTAATCAGAGCAAATAGAATTGTAGTGCAATTATCATTAAATGCTAAATTTTTTAAAACAGTGAGCAAATCCCAAATAGCTATTCAAAGTCATCTCATGTAAAAAAAAAAATGACTATAAATAGTTAATTACATTGTTCTATATAATACCAGATAATGCAATGTATTATTACTTATTTTTATCACATCTATTGAAAAGTGTTTGCAAACCTTTGACCAGAAGTCTAGCTGTGCCTTCATGGTGATGTTTTTTCTTAATAAAACAACATTAGCTGCATTCCTCATTCCATGCTCAATTTAAAATATATCTTACAGTGGCACAATTTATTATATTAATTTATTTTTTAATTACCTTTATTACTTTTTTTCCCCAAAAAGGTAGTTTTATTCGATACCTGATTAAGTTCACAGGGATTTGAATATGTATACATTAGATAACCTTAGCCACCACTATTTTAAACAAGATGTAAAAGCAGGCAGCAACTGATTAGCAGAATCAGAATCCATTTTATTGGCAGGATCTGTGCCAGATGTGCAACCACTGCAAGACGTAACTGAAATAGTTTGGTCCAAGTAGCAAATACATTTTTTTTTTTTTTTTTAATTTACTTTTGCTTAGGTTCTAGTTATAGAGCAGAAGAATGAGGATGGAACATGGCCTCGTGGTTCCACCACACCAAAGTAAGTGACTAGCATGTTTGTGTCCTCTCATTTGAACCATCATAGGCAGACAGAGTGGAATAATGTTTCTGTTTCTTTTGGGTTTAGCAGTTTAGTCCCAATCGCAGTGCTAGAGAAAGTCTTAAGTCTGTCTGTATCATTATTACAACCACAGAAATACCATCATACAGACTTCAGAATGTTAACTCCTCTTATTCTGCTTGTCAGTCTTTTTGTTCTGTCACCATCCTTCACATACTTGTGCATATTTACTACGCTCTTTGTATACTTTGCTTCTGTTGCTTCCATAACCCATTTTATTGTTTTTACGAGGCAATAACACTTGCTTCAGTTTTTAAAAGGCTTATAAAGGCTTTGATTTCTTCTAACTCATGGTATTCTTATCTTTTGAAGGTCATCTGGTGCTTCCAATCTCTCTGCTTTACCAAAGATCTCCCCTACATCTCTCACAAACAATCATAACAGCAGCTTCAGCAGCAGGAAGTAAGCGCCACTCGGGCGTGGCTCAGTGGGAGGGGCCTATGGGAGGGAGGGTGTAATGTAGTCGGCAAACCTACTCAAACAACAGCATGAGTCTGTGTGTGTTTCAACTCTTCACGGCCATCCAAGTACACCAAATAGCCTCCTTTCCCTCGTCCCCGTCTTAATACCACTGTAAGGTTCATAGGGAGGCCTTTTCTTTATGCATTCTCAGCCATTTTGCTGCGTGCATAAATCAAAGCGCACTAGGGAAAGGAGAGGGGAACAGTTTGGAGTATTGGGACAGAGCCTCTGTGTGTTCTTCTGCCCAGCTTGAGGATTGTCTCTGTGTGTGCTGATTTCTCTGATGTGTACTGCTGTTTAACTCACATTTAGCTAAGTGGACTTTTGGAGGTTATTTACAAGTGGCTGCTGATGGGACCATTTAATCAAAGGGCCCTCAAGACATTTTTTCCATTTTAAATATGCTAGGATAATGTTGATGCAGATTGTTTAGTGTTCATACTAAATGAGGAAAATGTGTTAAGATCATCTGTACTTCCACTGCCTATAGGTCTAAGGCAATGTGCAGTTCTGCCTCACCAAGGTTTGCTCTGATTAGACTGTTTCACGCCTTGGTTTTGGATGGCAATGTCAAACAAAATATACAACACAGTATATCTGATGTGCTTGAATACTTCAGTGTTAATGTACTGAGGCCTGTACAGGGTACCTTTCCCACTTCCTAGTCAACATTTGCTATGGTATGAAGCTGGTGTTTGAGCACTGATGGTATAGCTGAAAAGACAAATGGTGGAGTGTAAGTACATAGGTGATATCCAAAAACCTATGCTCTATCTGGTTTTTTATTGTCAGAGTGAACACTTGTTATAGCTAGATATAGCTTCATTCGAACATTGTTCAGTGTTCAATATAATTAATTGGGTTATTTAAACCATAAGGGGAGGGACTTGCGCGTCTTAAATCAAAGGAACATTTTTGTGTCACCTGAACTAATTTTTTTCTGCCTCATTTGTACTGAATTGTAATATACTGTGGCCAGAAATCTGGTATTGCTTGTGGTATTTGATCTCAAATAATATTTGAGATGTAAGCAGTCATTTAAAGTGGTTTGATGTGAAATGGCATTTAGTGGAGAAAGCTTTCCTTTATGAATGAGGTAATTGGATCCAGTGGTTGCATTGTGTACCATGAAAACATAACCAATTTATTTCTTACCCAAACCAGACCAGGATATCTACATGTTTTTCTGTGTTTTTACTATATGCAGCATTGGTAAAATAGTACCATTGAGAAAAAAAAAAATGTTTTTGTTGGGGTCTATTTTGTCTTGCAACATCCTGCTTGTTCCTCTCTGCAATGACTGCACTTAAATATATGTTTTAGGCCAAAACCTTGACAGGAAACAGGGTTGTAGTGTCTGCACAAATACAGATACTACAACCCTGCACTATTATCATACAGTTCTATGTTTACAATCCAAATCCAGGGAATCTTTTCTGAGTTTTTATAAGTAATGTTGTGGTACCATTTTGCTGTAGAGCACTGTGTATTTACCTCTTGCTCATGAATGCGAATGTTTTCTAAAACGTTTGTTATTTTAAAAAAAAAAGTGTTTTGAGGCTTTACATTTTTCAGACATGTGGTTCCTATCGCCACTGCTGTGAACAGTTCTGAGTCAGTAAGATTCTGTAGAGCGACACATTTCACATCAAAGCACATTGAAGGTCTTTGAATATATATTAACTTTTAAATAAGCAAAGCTGATGTTTCAATAGCGAACAGATTTTTCGGTGGAAATTTTTCACATTTAAAAATTCAAACAAAAAAGTACTTCTATGAGGACAGAAATAAATGGAGATGTTTGAAGATTCCTCAGAATCCTCAGTCTTAATGCTGCAATAAATGAGATCAGCACACACACAGGCCCTCAGAGCTGTGGATCAGGACATGAGCATAGTTTTAACTAGTATCAAGTAGTCAACTAGTTTGTGTTTTTGTTCCTGGTCTGTTGCATGCTAATGCAGGAAAAAGCCACGAGAGCAGATACCATCTATATCCAAAATCTAACCAAGCTGGGGTACTCTTTTTAGTTATTTCTTTTTTTTTTTCCTTCCACATTTTTTCCTTTTGTTGCCATTGCTTGCATTTGAGAGTGTGGTTTTCAAAGCACTAGCATTCAGTTGCTGTGAATGGTTTGCATAATTTCACAGTTTGCTGAAACTTTTAATCGCTGTTTTAATGGGTGTTATTACTGTTGTTGTTATTATTCAGATGATATTATAATTGCTTTGTGAGCTGAAATTTTGGGGACACTATCCCAAAAGATGTCTTGTCAGCTTCGAATGGCATCATGCGAATTAAAATAGCATCCGATACATAATTTAGCTTGGGTCCAGTGGTGGGGCGTTATGTAAGGCTTTCTTCAACGTTGTAGATGAAGATGGATGTTAACTATGCTGGAGCTGCAGGCGCCCGAAGACTATTTGGTCCCCCAGCTTTCTCTCTCCTTCACTTTTTCTTTTCTTTTCCCTTCCTCCTTTGTTCTCTCTTCCTTTTTCCCCTCACTCCCTCCTCTCCCTCTCTTATCCCTCTCATTTTCTCGGTGTGTGCTTTGCTGCATACTCCTGCAGTGTTTGTGACCTTCATACTGTATTGGAAGTGTTCTCTGGATTTTTGTGGGCTCCCCAGTGCAGTGCTCATGCTAGACATGCCACTTATTATTGCCTGTCCATTTGTTGGACTGTGACTACCGAGCCGGGGCTCCAGAGAAATAATGCTTAGTCACACAATAAGACTGCCATACTGAGTGTCAATTGCTTAGCATAGTGCAACCTCAGCCTGCAGTAGTGTAGTGGGAGGTTCTCTCTCTATCTCTCTCTCTCCCCCCTCCCTCTCTCTCACACATGCTCCCCCTCCCTCTCTCCCTCTCGCTTGCTCTCCCTCAGTCTCTCTATCTCTCCCTCCCCCACCTGTCTTACTAGCTTTCTTTCTGCTGCTGCCGTTGCTATTAATATCCCCTCCCCTCTCTCTCTCTCTCTCTCTCCTCCTTTACCCCACCTCCCCTGGAATGGGACAAGTTAGGATGTCACTCCTGGCCTGCAGAGTTCCTAAGCTTCAGCAGTGAGCAGGGAGCTCTTGTTCCTGCGCCTCTCTCTTCTCGCTCTCCCCCTCTCTCTCTCTCTCTCTGTCTCTCTCTCTTTTTCTGTCTCTTCATCTCTCTCTCTCTCTCTCTGTGTCCGTGTGGGTTTCGGGGCATGGCGGCCGAGGGGAGATGCTCCTGTGCTGCTGGTGGTGCCTGAGGCCGGAGAGGGTGGAATTAGAGCGCAGGGTGGAGAGGGTGTTGAGCACCGATGCTGCACAGAGCGATCAATGGGACAGAGGCGTGCACTGCACCCAGAGGTGTGCTGCAAAGCCATGTGCTTACACTGCACTCGCACTGTTCTGAGGAGTTGGAGGGAAAATGGGGCGGGCTCTGAGATTTATCTGACTGTAGACCTGGAGCTTGCACGTTTCTGCTTGATTGTGAGGACAGTCTGGTGAAGTCGGGGATATCTGAAGTTTATACTTGCGCATGGTATTTTGATGAAGTGTAGTGTCTTTGAAGCTTGCATTCTTTTATTATTGAGAAATTGCATGTAATAGGTTATTACATTTGATCATTGAGTGTCCTCAATTTGAATATTGCATTTATGCAGCATTGTCAGATGAAGGATAGTAAAGAGATATATATATATATATGTGATTTTGCAATGCATGCTTGCCTAGATCTGTAGCTGCAATGCATGCTTGCCTAGTTACGTGACTTCACTGAAGGATATTTGGATTTAGTGTTTTATGGTTACATGGAAGTAGAATTAATATTGGATTAACTGTCATGTAGTCATATGAGTTTGTGGCAGGAACTTTTGTAGGTATCACAGAATTACATGTATTAGTATGAGGTAGGAATGGAAGGTTGAACTTTTTGGACCATGTTTACCATGTTATATCTTGTGCTCGCTTGGATCCTTGAGTGCTTCACTAATTGTACTTCTTGTCCTTGTATTTCTCTCTCTCGCTCTGTCTTTCTTTCACTGCAGTGTGAAAAACTCTAGCTATAGCCTTCCGTCATATCCCCCTTATAACAGCTATGAATATTCGGACCAGAGTAGGCACAGCGAGAAGGCAGGACTTTGTGGTCTCTCCAATTTGGGCAACACCTGCTTCATGAACTCTGCT
The DNA here is from genome assembly GCA_037577075.1 of Alestopetersius hilgendorfi. NCBI lineage: Eukaryota > Metazoa > Chordata > Actinopteri > Characiformes > Alestidae > Alestopetersius > Alestopetersius hilgendorfi. The sequence goes on from JBBIGB010000129.1 coordinate 20,904,104, forward strand.
ACACAGGTAGGACCTGCATTCAACCCTTTTTATTGGCCTTTACAGCATTTACTGATTTTACTGACATGTTTCTAGTGTGGACAGAAAGAAATGATATGCTTTTTTTATGTGCATGGGCTATCCTATAGAAAGTCTGTATGTGAAGTAAATAGAAGTAAAATATGTACAAATATTCTGGGCTGTTGCTATCAATTATAGGAATTGTCAGGTAATCATTAATAGAGTAAACTTCCTAGATCTATTTAAACATTTAAACAAAGCTTATACTGTAGTTCAGATGGCTTACTGTTTACTCTATATGCTGCAGTTGCAATATATGCTAAAGCCTAATTGAATATCACCTGCCTGCCGAATTGCTAGGTCTAGTTTAATTTTTAATTTTTTTAAATTTTGTATACAATAAATGTGTAACTGCAAAAAAAATAGTGTGATCCTGCTTGTGTGGGTTTCTTGGTTTTTGTTGATTCCTTTTTATGACTAACAGATAAAAAAAAGTATGATGACAGCCTTACAAATGTTAGTAAGGAAACCGAATGCTACACAGTAAACCCCTGAAAATTTGTGGTGATAAGTTTACGGCTTCAGTCATTCGCGGGTTTTTTGTTAGAACCAAACTAACAATTTGTTTGTTTTTGTTGCTTTTTTCATGCCAAATTATAATTTTTCATACATTTTAGTGTTACATTATTAGGAAAAATATAATGTACTAATTTTGTAACATTATTTCCAAGTAAAATATTATTATAAATGTTTTAGTACTGTCGAGAGAACACAAAGGAAGCACGTCTTTGGACGGTGAAATATATCTGTACTCTAAGACGGGAGGTTTAAAAGTAGCCAATTGGAGAGCGTTATTAATTTCTCCTTACTGCTGATTGGCTGCTGCTCTGTGACACATCTCTGGCAGCTGGAGTCCAGCATTCCCGCATCAGAACAGTTTCCAGCATGGAGCTCTCGGTAGTGTTCTCGTGTTTATTGGTTTGTTCTTAAAACCCTGTATTTTTATTACTGTAAAGTAAATTACATTTTTACTGTATTTACCCTGCATATTCCAAAAAATAAATGACAGCGCATATAAAAAAAAAAAACCATGCAATTAATGAATAACATTTTTTGGGAGCATATTTTGGAGCATTTTTAGTCTTTTTTTTTTTTTTTCACATCACAAATTTGCGTTTTTTTCACAAATCGCGGGTGCTTTTGGACGTATCCCCCACGAATTTCGGTGGTTTACTGTATTTTATCTTGTATACTGTAAAGCCAGGCAGGTTGTAGATGATTTTCTAGAAATGTAGTAGCCTCTGCACCAACCTGCAGAGGTTGTTTATTATAATTGGGCACATTTATGACATGTGCCTTTTTCATTTTTTTTGCTTAAGCATGCGTTTTCAACCTGTTCACACATCCAGTGTCTTGCTCACTCTAGCCTTTGTTTGTGCTCTGCAGTGTTTAAGCAATATTCCTCCACTCACTGAGTACTTCCTGAAGGACAAGTACCAGGATGAACTCAATGAAGATAACCCTTTAGGAATGAAAGGGGAGATCGCCAAGGCGTACGCTGAGCTCATCAAGCAACTCTGGTCTGGAAAATACAGCTACGTGACTCCTAGACCTTTCAAGGTAAATTCATTAATCGAAGAAATTGAATTAAATTGAACATAATTTTTCAGTCACTAAAAAGTAATATTATTACTCATTCTCTAAATGTTTCATAATCTATTCCTCTCGTACGTTCTGTTTCTGTATTTCTGTTTTCCTGCCACAGACCCAAGTGGGGCGCTTTGCTCCTCAGTTCTCAGGCTACCAGCAGCAGGACTCCCACGAGCTGCTGGCCTTTCTCTTAGATGGTTTACACGAGGACCTAAACCGCATCAGGAAGAAACCCTACATTCAGCTGAAAGATGCTGATGGTCGGCCTGATAAGGTAACACTGCTCCTGAGGTTTATGTGCTCTTCAGAATAATGTGAAATTTCAGTGCAAGTTAGATCACATTACTTGTAACACCACACTGCTGCAACCCATTGACTGAAATAATTTATTCAATGTTTAGACAGATGTCGCCATGAGAATTACATGCAGTGAAGGCAAAGAAGTATTCATTACTGTTTTGAACAATATGCATTTACAAGCCTAGTCAAAAATGTTTGAAAAATGAAATCTAGACACTAAAATACTTGTGTGCATATATATATATATATATATATGTGTGTGTAAAATAAGTCAACGTTTGCCTATTACTCTGTTCCTGTGTAAATTGCACCTAGTTGGATTTACGCAGGTGAAGTTTACACTGATGAGATTAAACCCTCAACTGGCAAAAGCTACATAGTCCACAGCTAACTGGCCCTATACAGGTGAACTGTGTAAGAATTATCTCACACTAATGTTAAGGAAGGGAAGAAAGAAACCAAAGGTCATGAAAGCAGAATTAACAAGTTACTTTGAGAACATTTCTGTTATAATTCAGCTCTTCATATTAAGAAACATGATGGTTGTGTGTATAATCCTAATATACACATAATGGAGTACAGAAGTGGGAGCATCATGATATGGGGCTGCTTCCCTGTAATTAGTACTGGGTCATTGGAGGATGCAAGAAGGGAGCAGTGGGGTTGTCAGAGGGGAATTTAATCTCATCAACCCAAAATGAGGAATGCTTCAACAAGACAGGAACTCCAAACATACAGGCAAAATAGCAAGAACAAACGTGTCTAAATAAATGTTCCACCACATAAGTCAGGGGTGCCCTATCTAGTGTTCTTTTTATTGTTCCCTGTGCTTTAGCACACCCAGTTGAACTCAGAAAGGGCTCGATTATCAGCTGACTTGTTGGGTCAGGTGTATTGGAAATATGAAGGGAGGTTCCAAGACCAGGGTTGGGAACTGCTGATGTAGATTATGAACATGAGGTTTTAACAGTGCATAAACATAGGAAGTTCTACTGTCAGGGGTTTCATTATACTAAAGAGCTGTGGTGCACACAGGGCTACTGTTCCACCAGCCCTTCCTCATAAGGAAGTTTATTGTTGAACCCACAGATAGTAGCGGAGGAGGCCTGGGAGAATCACATCAAGAGGAACGACTCCATTATCGTGGACATTTTCCATGGTCTCTTCAAGTCTACCCTCGTCTGTCCTGTGTGCTCTAAAATCTCTGTAACTTTTGACCCTTTCTGCTACCTAACACTTCCCCTACCCATGAAGAAGGAGCGGACACTAGAGGTCCACCTAGTAAGGTTGGACCCTCTCGCCAAACCCACACAGGTACATAAACACAGTGTACATACATGAGGCTCCACAGCCAGACTAAAGACATGTATTTGAATGTTTCTTCTGAAATAAATATATAAATAGGAAGCCTACCCCCTTTTTGCTGCAGTGACAGCTTCTGCTCTTCTGGAAAGGCTTTTCATTAGATGTTGGAACATTTCTGTGAGGATTTGACTGCATTCAACCATAAGAGCATTAGTGAGGTCAGGTAATGATGTTGGATGGCTAGTTATTGATCACAAACTCCAATCCAATTTAGAAGGACTTTATATCCCTCTAGGTGATGCTTGGAAATCTTTGGCTAATGTGTGGGTGCTTCAGAGCATCCCTTTCTGTTGGTAGTGCTTTTACATGGACATATGGTGTACGTTAAAGTGTTAGACTCATGTAATTTATGCTGTATGTGTTTGTATTACAGTATAAATTGACGGTGCCCAAAGTGGGCTACATCTCTGACCTCTGTGCTTCTCTGTCTGAACTGTCTGGAGTACCTGCTGAAAAGGTGAATAATTACATGCTTTTCCAAACACTTTGTCAGCAGGAGCCGAGATATCACTTCACTGAATTTATTTTCTTTGCTATTTTTTGTAGATGATCGTCACAGATATCTACAACCACCGGTTCCATAGAATTTTTGCCACGAATGAAAACCTGAGCAGTATAATGGAAAGGGATGATATATATGTGTGAGTATTATAACCACAAAACCATTGTGGTCTTAAGGGTTATTTTCTAATTCTTTGATGTATGTAGACGTAATTATGTGATTTCTCCCGAAGCTGCGATCTGTCCTTGTTCTTAATGGTATGTCTATATGCCTCCTGCTGTGCAGGTTTGAAGTGGCGGTAAATCGACTGGAAGACACAGATCATGTGGTAATACCTGTGCACCTTCGAGAGAAATACAAGCAGTCCGGTTATAATCACACCAGCACCCCGCTGTTCGGCCAGCCCTTCCTCATAACCGTCCCACGCACTCTGAGTGAGGAGAAGTTCTACAATCTCTTGCTTCTCCGTCTGTGGTATGACTCCTCCATTCTCCTTTTCTCCACCCCCCCTTTCTCTTTTTTTCCCCAGATACATTTAACTAGAAAAGGGATAGCATTAATGGACCTATTTGATTGATTATTTTCACAAGTTTATGTACTTTTTAGTAGGAGTGTGACGAGATCTCGCGAGATCAGATTTGTCTTGCGAGATGCGTCTGGTCT
>JBBIGB010000129.1:20915944-20933333 GCA_037577075.1 Alestopetersius hilgendorfi
TTTCTGCCGAATGAACATTGAGACACTGAACCGCTTGAATTTCAATACAAACAAACTGAAAAAATGGGGTGTTCTAAAACTTTTGACCGGTAGTGTATATTAAATGATTCTAATAAGCAAGTACAACTTCAAAGGCTTGACACAATTAGGACACTAGGAAGCTGTGAGTAAAATGTTAGGAGTTCGGAGATGGTGTATAATGGTGTATATGGAGAAAGCTGTATAACACTGAGCTACATTCAAAATTCAGATAACATAAAACTGATGTAAATAGGTAATTACACTATGTTTAGCATTTAACAACTCATTTAACAATTCTTGAAACACAAAATAAAAGCTGAATATCCATTTGTTCAGCCAGTCTGTAACTTATTTAAGATCCATCTTGTTTGAAGATTTAAATTCTGTTCTTTTCTGGCTAGCTCAAGTTTCTGACTAGCTCAAGTGAGTTGTCGCGCCGTCACAGCTGCCCAGTGTGAAAGTATACTTAGGGGAACAACAGGTTTGAAATTTAATGCAGACTTGCTGTTAAACACTTCTTCAGAACCTGATCCGCAATAAACTCCAGTGTAAATTTATAAGAAACCAGTTCTCAGGGGAATGAAAGGTGTCGTTAAATCATGCTGTTATTTGTGATAGAACACCTCTCATTCAGAGCTCAAAAATACTATATATTCATATAAAATTGTGTTAACTGTAATTCTGTTTGGATAACATCGTAAAATTGCAACTGATAACTGATTGGAGTGTATTTGCTTCAAAAGCCAATGGACAAATGGTGTCTTAGCAGAAGTGTGTGAGTACAGTGTGTGTACCTCTGGACAGCAGGAGAGAAATGGTTTGATGTAGATATTGGAGTCATGGACTTTGAGGTCATGGTCACCCAGACCACGAGTCACTCCTATTGTGGCCATCACTCGAGCCTGTAGAAAAAACAGTCATTCATTAGGTTGCACTTGTTCATTCAAAAGTTGGAAATTGCTTTAGTTTCTTCTCCAAAACTATCCACCATTTTCAACAGCAAAAACAGAGCTGTCTGTCTACGCTCTCTTTAATCCTCCATGGTCTAAACTGCATATATATGTGTGTGTGTGTGTGTGTGTGTGTGTGTGTGTGTGTGTGTGTCTGTAGTACGTCTGACGGCACAGGAATCACACTAGTGTACTTTAATAGCTTTAACATCGAACAACACCTCAGGGGTGGGGTGAGCAGAGTTTGCAGTTTGACTGACAGCTCAATCTAATGAAAGTCAGCCAGAACACAGTGGCAGCCTGCTGCGAGGGAGTGTGCCTGAGGGAGATATGGAAAGACACTCTCTTTCCCTCTCTGTATCTTGCTCGTTCTCTTTCTCTTTTTTCTAGAACTCTGAAGTGGCCGGTTTTGCTCTACATTCAGTTTACATTAAATGTTTTTTAAACAAAATGTATACAACTACATCTGCATAAATTATAATTGGATTTACATCTTTATTGGGGTCTTTATTGAGTGGGCAGAAGGTCATTTTTGTGTCCATGTCCATTAGTTTCCTATGAAATAATTTAACAAATCCTTGCTATTACATCTCTTTGTGTGAATACACTGTTAATGCATCCAAATAAAAATAATTTGGGGAAAAGTTTAAAAATGAGTAGTGTAACCACACTCCAAACATATAGGCAGAGAAAGTAAACTATTAAAATGATCATTTATTTATCTAAAGCTCTAAATAAAATTGGCATAATTTGAAGCTTCATGTTTGAAAGCTTGAAAATCAAATCAAATCATGTTAAAAGTAGTTTACCTTTAAAGTATTCAACCGATTAAATAACATTGGTCTCTAAATTCTGATTTCCTCAAATGCCATGCGGCACAACCTGGACAAGAACAGACATTCTAAAAACCTCATCACTGACGGCTCTGGGTACGATTTTTTTCTGTTTACTTTCAGTGTCAAAAATGTAAATGTGTTTCTTTCTGCAAAACAACACTACAGCATTTCTGAATTCTGAAGTAAAGTGTGAAAGAGAAATAAATAACACACAATTACAGACTTCTAAACATTAACCCCACCTCACTACTTTAGCACATTTTCTCCATTTGTTTCCATTCTTTTTTATTGGCTCCCTGTCATCGTAATCTGTTCTCTAGAGTTTCTCTCACCTTCTTCCCTTCTCCATAAATTAAAGGGAACCTAAGGTCTTCGTCCTCGATAGTTTTGTACGCCCTGCAGACAAAAAAAAAGAGGTTCTTTTATAGTATACACGCAAACAGACTTCCACAAACATACAGAGACAGCGGTCAGAGAATATCCTGCTGAGTGGTATAGCTACCTGCCTGTGGTGAATCAATATATCACATTGATTCAATTTCATCTGGACTCTTTAGGAAACAATTCAACCATTCTCTCAAATGTCATGGCACGATTTAATGAAAATTTTCTAATGCCATAAAAATATTTTTTGTTTAACATGTCTTAATATTATCAATGGCATAAAAAGCAATATTTTCATTAACGGCAACAGTGCCCACTTCACAAACCTACACACACACACAGACACAAAAGTATCGAGTGTCCTCACCAGCCGGTCATGGTAAAATCCCGGTAAAGGATCCTTTTGCCCACTTCCTTTCTCTGAACTCTCCTAGGGAACTCCAGATGTGTGAACTCTCCCCCTAACAAATGGGGCTGCATGTAACCCTAACGTTGGAAGAAAGAAAGAACAAGAAATTAAGAAAGAAAGAAAGAAATAGAGAGCAAAAAATAAAGAAAGAAAGAAAAAAAGAAAGAAAGACAACATTTCAGGCATTTCACTGTGTGCATTCCACACCCAACATTACTTAAACAACTAAAAGGTCTTTTTTCCAGAACTACCTGTCAGGTTGTAATTCCTTCCTTATTGTATTTATGACATTATTAATAATGTAATTATTACTCACCAGGAACTGTAATCGCTGCCGCTCTGATTCAGGGGTGAATTCCGCAGACATGGGAATGATCTCCCCGTTTCTGATTATGATGGCTCTGAGGAGGGGACATAACACGCATGCGCATACACACAAACACACAAACAGTTTTTAGGACTAGGAAAGAAAAAATTTTTTTTAGTAAAACTAAAATCAGAAATATTATACGGTTCATGCATTTACTGTACATTGATCACTACTGTTTACAGGATTTATAATTTGGTCTAAATCTTTCTTTTTATGATATAGGAAGCACATCTTATTACCTGCACATTCATTACAGATACGTTACAAATAACAGCTACAGCCATACTTTACAGAATACAACAAATGCAAGGCTTCTTTCACAAGCACAGACTAATTTAGAGTGTGTGTGTGCGTATGTGTGTTAGTAAACTCTCTGTTTGATCCCAAAGCTGGTCTTGTTTTGTGAAGTCTCTCAGGGACGGTTCCAGCCGAGTCAGTAGGGCTGTGATAATTTTAGTCCACTAATGACCTGTTCTACATAACTACTCCAGCAGCTACTGTGTGCCACACTCAAAGCATAGTTCCTCTTTTTGAAGACTAGGGCAGATTGGAACCTTTAGGTCCGTCTGTGTCTTCAGAGAAGGAATAATGATTTCTGAGAACTATAAACATTTTTGTTTGTAATTCATTTCCATAAGGGGTTAAAGTGGTATATATTTTCTCCATGGTATTTAGGCATATACAGTTAAGTGAGCTTTCCCATTGGTTAAGCCTTCAGTTGTCAGATCTGTCAGACTAACCGTCAACATGATTAGGAACTGACAGAGTGCAGCAGAACAAATGTTGCATCATTTATGACAGAACGGAAAATAAGGTGTCATTTAAGGTGAAAAATAATTACATTGTAACAGAGTTGATTAGGTAATTTATTTCATTGGCCTATATTAGATGCATATCTTTACCCGAGAGAACTGCAAAAAAATACAGTTCATTATAGGGTTAATGTCACAGCCAAAAAGTAGCCTCACTAATGCACTTTTAGAGCAGATCTTAAACTAATTTTCCATGGATCTTACTCATTATTGCAGTTTATAACTGGTCAGTAAAATATACACTGCACTGAAAAGGCTAGGATAGATGGTTACAGTATCACTTGCAGCACCAGCCTTATTGAGGAGTAATAAGGGAACCAGAGTGTGTTTCAGGTCTAAAAGCTAGACATACTGTGTGTAGCACAATGACCTCACCTGCTGTCCCCTGCATTGGCCACGTACAGCTTTCCGAGAAAGAAGGCCACCACAAGTGCTGTGCATCCACCAGAGATACTATATACAGCTTTCTCCCTCTCAATCTGGGCATCCTGGAACACACAAACAACTCGCACGGTTAGGCAAGAACTAGGTCATAAGTAAGTTTGGTAAAAGGGGGGGGGGGGGGGGAGTAAACATAGGCACACATAAATATTTCTCTACATGTACCCCTTCTCCAAGTGAAGCAGGTACCATTAGCAGTCCTGGGATTCAAACCCATGCCCATCGGATTGCAGGACCAACTCCCTAACCACTAGGCCGCCAGCTGTCCTAATAAACTGCCTACTGCCCAGTGCCCTAGACTTTTTACCCTCCAAGGCAAGGTCCAAAGCCTGTTCAAGTTATATCAGAATTTGTCTGAAATAAAAACCTGAACCAATTTATTAAGGTAAAGTTAAAATGTCCTTCCCGACAAAGCCATTGAAGGAACTAATGTTTGTTACCTATATGCAATATTTATATGAAAAAGTCTTGCATGAATACTGGCTACATGATTCATTGCCTGGTGGCCAGGGTGGCCAATGCAATATTTGTATACCAACACAGTGTGCCGGGCAGCAGTGTGTGGGGATGGTACCTTGCTCAAGGGTACCTCAGAGGTGCCATTAGCAGTCTTGGGAATCGAACCTCACGACTGCAATCAGGATGGCCACCAACTGCCCAGAGGACCACTAGGCCACCAACTGCCCAAAGTTTGAACTGCACTGGCCAGGAATCTAACCTTGGCCTCCCGCTTGGCAGGCGAGAAGTGTACCACTGAACCGCTGTTTCTAAGCCACAGGGTCACATTTCTGCCTGCCTAAAAATTCACTTTAAGTTTAATGAAGGATTTGCAAAACACAAACCAGAACAATTTTAAAAGATGTCCTTTGTTTTCAGAAAACGGGTTTATTCCCATCATACCCCACAGGTCCACAACCTCTCCCTGTTTGAGGACAAACTGTCAAGACGCAGTTTATAACTGGCCACTAAATTCAGTGTAAATTCATTCGGAATCAGAAAATGTATTGCTCCCAGAAAAAAATTCTGCAGAAAAACTCAATGTCATATGCTGGGTATAAATACTATAAATAAGTGTGTTTCTGTGCTTCTGGCCACCCGGATCTGTGCTGCCCATCCAGCTGGTTCATCCAAATGAACCTTTTCTGAGCTTCTTCAGAGATTTCAGCAGTTCCGGCATTTACTGCAGCGCATTTATTATAGGCTGTACACACTGGAGTGAAATGTCAGAGGTGTCCAAGTGGAAATAAGTGCACAAAGATGAACAGGCAGTGCACTCATGAAAGACCACGGGCTGTGAGGAGCTGGGAAGATGTAGGAAGGTGATATTTAAAAAACAAAACAAAACAAAACAAACCAACAAACAAATAACACTCGGATCAACACAGCAATTTGAGCTGACTGACGCAATCAGTTAAATTTATATTCCACTCGCACCACATCTTCTTTGCCCTGTAACATGCTCATGGCATTAAACATCAAATTCACACATATTTTCAAATCACTCTGCAAATCAGACAGTTTCCTAGGGGTCTACAGGCCAGCGGTGGGCTGCACCAGAAAGCAGAACGTGGGCGTATCTGAGCTAGAGCTTAAAAAATCCACCCTTGACTGACTTTAACCTGACTGTTTATGAATACTACTAATTTTAAGGAGATAATAATTAACTTTCTGTTAACTAGTCTTTCTTTGTTCTCTTAATTTAGATACATTTGACATTATTTGTAATTGGTAACATTTGATTTTTGTTGTTTTGCTGAAATAAAGATTGCCCAATGCCATCCATTAGTATCCTCACAAATTCTCTTCACAATTCTCTTCATTGACAACCCTGTTCAAATTACATGCTTTGTTGAATTGTGAAAATAAGTAAACATTCCCTAAGGGAAATATTTCTACACATTACAAAACAATTACTGTTTATTTGCTGGATGTAACATACTAGAAAAAAACAAAACAAAATGAGGGCTTTCCCCCCCGCAACCTGGTAAACTCAGCAAAAGACAAGATCAAAAATTCTCCCAGTTTACTCGGTGTAGAATGTGTACTTGGGTAATAAATGAAACATTTTGGAGCTGTTGGCCTGAGGGTTCACTCGTCTAAAGCATGCTAAAATAAACCAGTCAGTTTGGGTTGGGTGCAGAATTCAGTTATTGGTGTTTTGGGTCGGATCACACTCAGTCACAATTGTGCCCGTTCCGTGTGGAGGTTCAGACTTCAAATTCAGGTCCGAAACATGTGCTGCATCGAGCTCAGAGCATCAGTGGGTCAGATGAGAGTGTAGTGGGTGGGTGGAGATGAGAGGAGGCAGCTGAGTGGGCAGAAGGTCTGAGAGCAGGGGGGAGGAAGTAGAGCCCAGTATCCTCCTGTGTCTCCTAATGAACCATCTGATGAGTGTATTAATACTTAGCATGAGTGTGTGCGCGTGTAAAGCTCCACACCATCGCTATCCAGCACAAACAGTCAATAATATAAAACATGTTTTGGGACAGTAATGTTTTGTGCTCAAATGGGTGCAGTACAGTGAGTTAATATTAGATGGCACAGGTTGCATTTGGCCGTTCAGAATTCAGACCCTGACGATGCTGTAGAGGAAGGTCAGGAATACAGAATTGGGGTCTTGGTGCTATCTGGTATTGCAGTGGAAGTTTAATAGCAGTTTTCAAGTGAACAGCAGGCTCATCTTCATCCATGGACTGGTGCAGGTAAAGGAGACTGAAACAACGAGTAGGAATTGGCAACGATAACACAGGTGACATAATTGTTTTGAGTGGGCGGATGGAGCTGCAGGGGATGTTTTTATGGTCTGATTTGTAGACTGTTTATGGACACAAACATGAAGCTCTTCTCATTTTCAGTCTATAGCTGTATGGCATTTAAACTGATAAAGTAAAGATATTTGTTTTTCATCAAGCACATGCACACCAGCAATACTGCAGACACACACAATCATGGACTGGCTGATGGATTTTTCTTTCTCAAATCCCTTTATGCATTTTTCACACAACCTTGGTTGGTGGTTTTCTACAAAGTTATTGCTAAATGTAGCACTACTGCTCTCATCAAATACACAGTATAAAAGACTATATTTTAAAACATACAGCAAAGATAGACTGTCACATTTTTAAAAGCAGCTTCTGGCTTAATAGCAGAATATATTTTAATAAAGATGTAATACTAACTAATAAAAATAATCTAATTTCATATTTATTAAGGTACATTTTCATTTTGAGATGGATGACATTTCAGGATACGTCTGACCAACAAATGGGTCCGTATTCATTAAGCTCCTCTGAGCGGGAGTGTACCTGGTCCTGTAACGTCATAGTATTTAAGAGAGGAATCTGATCCTGTATCTGCAATCCTATACTGAGAAGCTTTGTGATTAAGAGCAGCGGTTCATGTGTTTGAATCGAGTGGAATTCAGCCATTAAACAACTCCTTTGTATCTTCAAAGTGTAAAAGACACAAAAACCACAATCGTCTGTACAGTGGAGAAGTTTGATAAAACATCTGAGATGCATAAGGGATACTGTGCTGACATATGCTACCATCTAGTGGCAAACCTTCATATCTAAAGAGGGGACTAAATAAAGCACTGAATCAAAATCACACTTCTGCAGCACTAGTGAAGAAAATAATGGGGAAAAGGTTGTTACTTTTTGCCTGTATACATATAAAGAGCAGGAAAAAAAACCCTTCACAGCTGTGGGAGCAAGGTCACCTTGAGCAAGAGGCCAGGACAGGGATCATTAGGCCAGTGAGCAAGTTAATGGAACAGTGTGAATGCAGTCAATGGTTTTTAAAACCACCCCAATAAAAACTTGCCTTTAAAACAGATCCACTGATAAGCAAACACTGTGCACTAACCTGGAATGCAACCACACTGCATGCCAGAATGTCATAGTTTTGAAGGCTTATACTACAAGAGCCAGAAGCCAAAAATAAAAAACAACAAACAAAAAAACAAAACAAATGAAATTACCACAAATAGTAACCACAAGCTCAAACTTTGAAATGTGTAAAAAAAAACTGAATCACCGGAGCACATTCCCAGCATTGCCGCAATGGCAATGTTACATTACATTGTGTTTATTTGGCAGGCACTTTTTTTATCAAAGCAGAAACTTGAGGAAACACTCAAGCTTCACAACAGTGTGAGAACACATCCGTTTTAGGGAGTCCTGACACATATCCAAGTAATTCTCAGCTAAATAAGGGAAATAGTACAATACTGAATGCTCCTGCCATGGCTGGAAAATTGGGCAGCTGTAATTGGCCAGCGTGCGCAATCAAGTGAGTAAAAATAAGTGAGAGTCAACACAGCTATCAAAGAGTCCAGGACTTAGTGTCTGAAGTTTGATTAATAATAAAGCTACAAGACTAATGTATCAGTTTTGCTTAGAAGTGAACAAAGCTTACATGCAAGCATCCAACTATAAAACTAAATGCCTAAATCATCACACAGTAACACGTTCTAATGGGGTTTCTGACACTGTAGGACATCGTGTGATCATGGACAAAAGTCCAAACTAAACAGATTCAATATCATCCTAGAGCTCTGGCTATGCAGTGAACTTTAGTCACAATCACAGCATTTGGCAGACGCTCTTGTCCAGAGTGGCGTACATAATACATTTGTAGACACTGGTATGTCACCCAGTCAGAAAGCAGATAAGGAAGTTCACTTGAATCTCCAACTCATTTGAAGAAAGCATGCGATTCATGTCTGCAGTTTGCACTGTGCTAAAGTTGTCTCTTAATTATCAGTAGGGATGCACAACAATATTCTGTTGATATTAGCTGATACTGTGTTAAAACTAGGGATGCACCAACAATATTTTTTTTGGCCAAACCGAAAACCAAAAATGTGGAAACACTTGGCTGAAAACCGAAACCGGAATGCAGAAAAAATAAATCTGTTACAAAATTTTTTAATATTTATTTAGCATTCGAACAATGCATAATATAAAATAAAATTTGAAATAAAGTATTTTACTTGGCCCCACTCATGAATAGCCTAAATATTATACAGTTAAAAATCTTCTCTTATAATATTCTGAACGAAGTGCATGAGCAAAGTGCATTCAGAACAAGTGCTTTAAAAACTATTGAAAAACATTCTCTGTAGGCCTATAACAAAATGGTGTATTAAAACAGACTGGCACAGCCCATATATTAACTGGAATCAATGCCTTTTCAAAAACACAGACGGAGTGGGTGTGCTCAAAGGGTCTTGCCTCTTCTGGCGATTGGGATGTTTTGATTTTATATGATAAATTAACCCCAACGTTGAGAAAGTCTTTGTGGAAGCACCCCCTCTAGAAATTTTGGCATTAAGCGATTTACAAACGGCTTTTTGTGTGTCTTTTATTGAAATGCGTCCCACACTTCAAAGGTTGCGGTTGTTGATTGCGTCATCACTGTTTCGTCGCATTAAAAAAATTTCGGTGGCCGAATATTCGGTGCATCCCTAGTTAAAGCATATATATCTTCAGACAGATTTGACTAGATTTGACTAGACTGAGCTTTTAAACTGAGGTTTGATAATGCATTCACTCCACTATGGGAGAGCAGAATGTTTAGCTGAATTATGCTTTTATTTTACCTCATTTTTAAATGTATATAAATAACATTGATATTTTTCTTAACTATATAATAATCTCAGTTTCAGCATTGTACATGCATTAATGTATCAGCATTGATATAAGCCTGCAAATGCCACATCAGACCTTCACCTGTGCCTTACAGCTACAGTGCTAAACTTTCAGAAGCAAAATTCAGACACAAAACACATCTGTTATATTATGTGCCACTCTTACTAGCAAGCTACAGTTAGTTCACATTTGAAGCAATAATCTGCTTATCTGAGTAATAATAACAGTAATAATTTAGAATACAGAAAACGACGGATATTAATCCTAATTACTTCATAATGGGAATGTAAGTCTTGCTTTGAGGGCATGCCATTTACACAGTGAGGTATAAAAACTGGTTAGAAATTGGCCTACCGCATAATTGAAGATAAACATTTAGACAAACAACAATTTAGACAATCAGACAAAGGGTCTGATGGACTATATTTTTGCTTAACTGTTCCCAAAACAGTGTGTGCAGTGTAGGCAGCAGAGACCTTCACTGATTCATGTCTTCAGTGGCTCAAGGCATATGGAAGAAACTTCAAATAATGAATCCGTTCCACCAGCGGAGTTGAAAAGAGACCATTTTTAGCCACCAAACAAACCACAAGAGGAGCCTCTCCCATAGCCGCGGGATGTGGAACTCACCATCTCTTTGAAGGCGTTCTCCAGTGCTCCGATCACAAGGCTCTCATGCTGGATCTTCTTCTCAGTGAAGAAGCGGGGCGCGGGGGTGCACGGTGAGCTGGGGTTGCCGGCGCCCCCACGAAGAGAGGCAGCCCGGGTCAGGGCACGATGCGTGCCGGGGGTGGTCTGGTGGTTGGGTTCTTCTCCCAGTATAGTAGGAGGAGCCGAGGCGAGGTTACGCAGTATGTCCAGGACGTCCTGCATCTGCTCTACGATGTGCTGCTGGAGCAACTTGGAGGCCACAACTGCTGCGCCCGATCCAGCATGTCCATCAAACAGAGCCCAGTAGTGAAGGATCAGGCCTTCAGATTCCTGCAGAAGACACAGATGATTACGGGTACAACATCCTCACTTTATACGCATACATCTGATTACAATTACTCAGAAAACAATTCAAACAATCACAAAATTTCAAAGTGATGTGTTATCCCAAACATTTTATTTTGGTCAAAAAACAAATGAATGAAACAGAACTAGTCACCTAAATTCAGTCAATACAAATCTGACTGAATATATGCTACATTTTGATCTAAAGGATTATGAAAAACAAAACCAATGTTTACGTACAGCCACGGAAAACAACTAAGCACCTCAGTTGGTTCAGTTGGCACCTCAGTTGGCTAATGAAGCAACTGTGTGTGAAAAAGACTGCATCGGGGAAGCCACTGCATAATTCTATTTCAAAGTAAGGTGTTTTCTTTCATTCTAAAATGTTTGAACCAGTAATACAATAAGCTTTCTGTGGGTAGCTGAACCCAAACTTTCCAGGACTGGACATTTAATTGTAAAAAACATTTGCCGGTATATACACATAGACATAAAAGCAAGAACGTATGTATATGATTAAAAATGTGCCTTTTGAGCTACAGCTCTTGAATGAACCACAGCTACAGGCTTTAATCATCGCAAAACTACTTACTGCAAAACTATTCACATAAGTACAAGAACATTTGTGCTTTCTGAAGCATGGGCTGGAGCTCTGGCTCAAGGCCATGCCTTCCAACAAAGCATCTGTTTGTCCCTAGAGAGGCAACCCTAAGAGGATTAGCTTATACACACACACACACGCACACACACACACAACTCTGTTGAACAAGCATCATCTCACACGAGTGCCTCTATATATAGTCTAGTGTCTTCCTACCTTCATACTAAGGTATGAATGAGCTTGTTAAAGCGGATGGAATTCATTAGGCCAGCTGATACAGTACTTCTAATGGTTTTATTTCACAACTTCAAATACAAAACCAGGCCTCTTTGCTCAGCTGATAAACCACAGTCACACACCTACACACACACTCTGAGACACTACTAGGGAGATAAGAGGCACGGACTGAGCAGGGGTTGTTTGAAGGTTACAGAGAGTTGAGGGCACGTAAGCACTTCAATGGATATATGAGGCCACATTTTACTGAGTAGAAGTGATGAGCCTACACCTGAAGTGTAACAAGGTTATTATTGCAGGTGTGCTCTGATTTTCCTACATTTCTACATAATTCTATGGTTGAGATGTATAAAGAATAATTAAATAAGATGTTGTGGAAATGTACCCATAGAAAACTATATTATTTTCAATACTACATATAAAAACCCAGAAGTCACATGTATGTTAATTGGTGGTTCTGGATAGGAAATAAATTGTCTAGTGTTGGTTCCAGTGCCGGCATCAAGGAGGGGCATTCGATGGCATTGAGTCGTCAAGCCCCCCCCACACACGCTCCAGCACACATATGAATACAGTTCATGGTCGATAGTGCCGCCCATATTCAGTTAGATGCCAGCCCAGTAGATCCGCTCTGACACCGGCCCTGGTTGGTTCCTGTATTCTATCACCCCATTGTCAAAATGGGTTTATGCTTCATGCTTTTATTTTGAGACCAAAGTGTGTATTTCTGTATTACACCACTAATGTGATTTCTCAATGCTGTCGCATTTATGTAAAACGTGTCGACAGCACTGGAGCTGACCACTGCAGAAATCACAGCAGCTACATAATGAAGCTACATTCTTCTCTGCTAGTGCTTCTATCTTGCTCCTTTTTAATAATACTCAAATATAACAAATCAGTAGTATGTTTTGTCTCAGAACTGTGAATTTGTATACGCAGCATCACAGTGCAACCAACAATACGGGCAGTACTGAGTTTCGTTTACACCATGTTAGAATACCATTTTACCATGGCTCAACTGCTCTGGGGTGCGGTGCAAGTTGTTTAGGTGAACGATAATAAAGTCTCTAAATGTATGTCATTTATGAGATACGAGGTAGAATAACGTTGCACAAAAAAATTCTCTCAAATTGTGTGACTTTATTCAAATGCTTCATACCTACAGATTAAAAATAGTGGGTGCTATTTATGTAGCCCCTGTCTTCATCTCCTTGAGTCATACAGCTTGCGTGTTCCATGCACTGACCAACCCAGGGCAGAATGGCGAGGGGGGGCGCATCATGACTCATGCGGGCCAATAGCATGCGTGGGCGCTGGAGAGGTCAAACCAATCAGTGACTACGTTTGTGATGTGTCTGCAGGGGCTGACTCCAGAACAGAACAAACCTCGCTGATAAAAACAGACAAGCGCAAGAGTGCTGGATGTGGGCTGCTGGAAGTGATATAGTTGTGGGTGAACTGCAGGAATGGAGTGATATAAGAAGAGAGAGAGCTGAGAAGTGTGTATAGTTAGAAACATGACGTTGATGAACGTAAAGGAAGACGCACTTAGGTGGGAGGACATGTCCCTGGCATGAAAGTTATAGAATGATGCATCACACAGAGAGGACAGGAGGTGATCTGACTGAAGAAAGTGATATTCGATTTTTTAGAACTGATATAACAGGAGGCTATAATATGCAGATGAGACCTCTAATCAATCACATTGCTTTCTAAGGTGCATCGAGCTCTGGCTCAAGGCATTGTGCACTGTGAGAATCTTGAACAATTTCAGCTACATATGAGCATTATTGTGGATGTTTTGGTGAGACAAGGCATTTATGTAATTCAACAAATGGATGACACTAAGCCGACATTAGGCATTGGCTCTGGGCTGATATCTGCAGAAATTGCCGCATGTAGTATTAGAGGGGAAAACAGGAATCTAATCCAATCCTGAGACAAACCTAGCACACATACACACTGTGTAATGTCATGTTTTAACTCTGTCGGCTTGTTGAATTATTTCAGTACAATAGCCCATGTTTTAAAAGCAATCCCAACAGCTCAAACAGTCCATTTTAAAAACATATCGGCTACTAAAATATCATAATTTGCTCCAAATCGCACTATGCCGCTGGAATACTAGATGAATGGTTGGATTAAAAAAGAAGAATCAAACTTACTGAACTCTCTCTGAGCCCCAGGCCTTCTCCGTTGGGAAGCGATGACCTCCTTTTGGTTATGGGAGTTTTGCTGGGTGTGGACGATCCTCCAGGCCTCTTCCTCACCAAAATGACCTCACAGCAGGCCTGGTCCTCATTCAGAGCACTTTTCCCTGCATTTATCACCCTGAAAACACAACATACACACACAAATATAGTGAAAATGCAGACTGGACTACAGCACTCCAAAGCATGCTTGGACTACACTGTTCTTAAGAGTCACGAAAGATGAGTATCATGGAGACATTAAAACCACGTGCCAAACAGAGCGTTTATCCACCTCGTGCTGCCAAAACAGCTCTGACCTTTTGAGGTATTCTTTTGTGCTTTCTATGATGAAATACACAGATACACAGATAATCCTCTTACAAATCCCTATTCTTCCTTTGATCACATGCTATGAGCATTCAGAACAAATGAATGGAGATCCAGATGAGTTTCTGTGGATGTTGAAACAAAAGCAATCATGTTCCAGCAAATTATTTTGGTCAATTATTTTGGTTTGTTGCCCGCATCAAAAGTTCATTAAATGTGTTTACATTATATTGCATCAAGTTCATCGTACTCACAATGTGGTGTTTTACTTGTATTCTGGAGGCGCACTGTGAACTCAGTAAGTACTCAGGACTGTCAAAGGAATACAGAATCATCTTGTTCTCCTGTGTTGTGTCTGTGCAAGAACTGTAGGCAGAAAATAGCAGTTTCTGGCACAGAATGTATTTAGATCCTTTATTGCCATTAGATTTTTGGTTTACTTTCACATCTGGTCCACCTACATGTCCATGTACATAGAGAAGGGTGATGGGGTGTGCACAGGAACACTTGCACAATTAAACTGGGCTCTACAATTTGCATACAAATGCCATAATTAAGTGTGTTCTCTGTAGACGATGCGTACTTACAAAATCAACAAAACATATAATATGACTGGGAGTGTTTGAACTTTCACATACAAAAAAATACATATAAAAAACAAAATCAAAGGGAAAGGCGGGCAACTGGTAAAAATAAATGAATGACATTAATATCACTATAACAAGTCAACATCTGTCTTTAGGTAACAGGTAGTCATTCAATGTTCTGGATGAACTGGCTTACAGCATGTTCCTCACACCAACTCCTGAATTAGAACCAAGGAAAGTCACTCAAGCACTCAAGTGGGAGGCATAAGCCATCATTCCCATCATTCAAAATGTGACCAACCAATTATATGGAAGTGGCCAATGAAAAGGAATGAGTTCCAAATAAGCGTGCTATTTTCTGCCATCTTGTGAACTTGAAGAGGCTATTTGAGGGGACCAAATGGCATCCTCAGTTCTAAAGAAACTTTAAAAGGCCTCCGTCAGGTCACAACTGCACTTAAATCTGTGTCACCAACACTTAAGCTGCCAAAGCACCATGCAGACAAAGCTGACAAACAAACACTGACACTGCTTACACTCTGCGCATGAAAATTAGACAAAAGTACAATTAAAACCTAGAAAAAGGGCTTTCATGTGCAGCATTCCCCAAAGTCAACAACCATACCATCAAATGGCCCTTGGCCTCCGATTGCTGTTAAACTATACAAAGCTTGCATGTAAATTTAGACAAATGATTGTGGTCTGGAGAATTCTCGTAATAAATGATATTATCGTGATATATGGACCCTATAGACAGCATTTTCCTTGATGGAAATATAATTACCATACAATTATCATCTGGGCTAGCTTCTAATTTTATTTAATAATGTACAACATTCCTGTTTGACTATACTTGGAACGGATATAACAAATGGACATTAACAGAATTACATGCCGTCTGTGCAGAAAGCAGAGCGGTAATACCCCCATTTTGCAAGAATGACATAATGCAGCATTTAGCTCTGTGTGTTAAACTGGATTCCACTGAAAAGAGGGTCTGTCAAATCAACCCACTCGCATACGACAGCACAGGATATCACCTGTTAATCATTATGGTGATACTGGTCTCTACAATTCTGACATTGTAGAAGACCGCAATATGCAAATGAGCCTCTAACCAATGAGTGTTTTTGACAGGATGACCAATCATAGCTCCAAGTGAGGTATTCATGAAATCCAACAAAAGTCAAATTATTTTGACCTTGGTTTATGTAAAGGGTCAATATTTTAAATTTCCCGTTCATTTTTTCCATGAAGTTTATGTGGATTTGTGTGCTAAAAATATTATGTTCAAATGAAAGCTTTCCAACCGCTGCGTATCCCTTGAATTACACAGGCTGATTTTGTTACTGTACTTTTAAGACTGTTATGTTTCAATAATCTCATGTTCTGATTGGCTGCCCAGTAATGCAGATCATTTTAAAAGGTAGCGCAGTGCTGAAACACCCCTTAGAACTAAAGCCTGAATGTGCAGGGCTATATTGCTGCAGGCTGAATAAGGAGATATATGAAAATGCAAACCTTTGTGACATCACAAACCCAAGATTTAAAATTAGAATGTTTTTTCTGTATAAGGAGTGTATGGACTGGGTTATAGAAATATATTTTAAAACCTTAACAATATTCACATACTTCAAGCCTTTTGAGAAGTGATGATAAAGGCTCTTTAATATGCTGAAAGGAATCTCAATTGAAATATGTAACAATACCTTTTTAGTAATGTAAGAAATTACTAAAAATAATACAATAATTGCAATACTATTATTTTGTCCATGTCATGCACCAGACTGGCAGAACACTTTCAGAGCACAGTTATCTGGTATATGAAATGATAAACAGCCAATTCATGTAATAATACAATGGAAGAGGAAGTCTGTCTTTTTCTCAAGTTTAAAAGAGGTGAAAACATGAAGCGTCCACAAGCCCTGACATAATAACATCTTAATTACTAACAAATCTGATGAAAGCAGGCTTTCTATTGTACATACAAAGAGCACTGACAAGGCCTTCATCTCAGGTCTTCAAGGTTTTAGCGGAACTGCATTAAGTTCACTTGCACTACTGCTGACATAACAGTGTCAGCACATGACAAGCTGGGGGAAGTAGTCAGGCGGAAACTGAGTTACAATGAAAATAGATTTGTCATGTGCACACATCTTGCTCCAGAATGCTGATGCCCAAGCAGACCAATTTTTCGCTAGAGAGCTTCTAGTCTATCTGGATACTTTTCCTCTAAATATTTCAATACTCATCACAAAGACATAAAATACTGCATTGTGATTATTTCATAGTATCGTTTGGGCCTGGTGCAAGAGGGCGAAAACCGAGAGATTGCCACCACTATTTTTAAAGAATCCTATTTTTTTTTCTGGAGATCCACAATATTAGGTGTTTTTTAACCAACAAAAATTAGGGGGATATTAATTTATCTGAATTTACTCTCTTAACATGGTGGGGCTCATGGACAGCAAATTACAGAAGTCGCACAAACCCACACTTTTCTTCTTTCTACTCTTTCAGCAGAGAAAAAAAAAATTAAAACAGATTTTCACTTTGATTACATGTCTGA
>JBBIGB010000129.1:20935708-20950102 GCA_037577075.1 Alestopetersius hilgendorfi
ACGAGAGAGAGAGAGAGAGAGAGAGAGAGAGAGAGAGAGAGAGAGAGAGAGAGAGAGAGAATGCATAGTAAGAGGTCCTGTTGCGCCACCACAAAAAACTCCCATCATCTACGCTTTAAAAGGAAAAACACTGCACAACACAAGCCTCAGGTGAGATGTAGTGCAGTTGACTATATTTGCCTCCTGCATCCAGCCCAATACAGACCAAACAAAAGCTGGCACCTTTAAGAGATAATAGGAGCCAGGCTGGGTAAAACTATGCAAAACCTATGAGCTCATGTGTTATCCTGAGTTGACCCTGTGCACTTGCCCCGTGCCTGTTAAGCCCTATTCAGCTGGATTATTTTTACCTAAAGATGAACTGTGAGTGATTAGCAGTGAGACCTGTGTAAGAAATAGCAAAGCCCATTGTTGGACAAGAAATAAAGTGAACAATTTACTGTAACCGTGCTCCGCCCACAAATGAGTTTCATAACAACTCCTGCGATGATGTAAATCCTTATAAAAACTCCATAAAAACCACATGCAATCCTGTGAATTTCGATTGGAGTAAAGATAGGAAACATACTGAGTTTCTGATTCAAAGTCCGAGACTGTCAAATCTAGCAACAGTAGCTATGAAAGAATATATTTGTTGGCAGAACAGGAAAGCAGTCAAATATCTTTCCCAGCCTTTTCAAGGAACAGGAATAGTAGGTTTGTTCCTATCCATCTTACACTTATGCACTAATAAAATTTGCTACTGGCACAGCTGTGTGGTGTGTTGTTATTGTTATTGAGTATTTCTGGGCATGTAATTGTGAAGTGAACATCGTGGCGTTCATCCTTTATTCCAGTAAAATTAATCTAAATCCATTGTTAAATTCAACACGTATTAAAAATAATAAGACATTTTTCTTTAGCACCTTTCCCAACATGACTGATAAATTTTTGGGGGCACATATGAACAGAAAGACTTTTTTGACTGAAAAAAAACAGGTACAATTAAGGGTTCTATTTATCTGCCAAAGTATAGGTTAGGAAAGGTATAGGTTAGTATAGGTTAGAAGTCATTGTCTCTCAATTATCCCGATTGTTAAGTGCTTTAATAAAAAAAAAAAGAAGAAAGAAATACCCAGGCAAAAATAATTCATTTAAAACCAAAATCAGGATGCGTGTAATTGTGTGATTTTGTTATTACCTAATCAGTTAACATAATCACTGTGCTAACTAAATAGCACAGACTAAATTATTCGTATTATTTTTAATTGCACCACGTGTTGCTAACTTGACTAATGCTGTTTTATTAGTGTTGGCTGACAAACACGTTTATGCTGTTAAATGTTTTGATGCTAGCTTGGTATTGAGAACAGTCATACAGCCTGATTGAAAGTAGTCCATAAAGGAAAGATGGGATGCTGTGTAAAATGTAGTGTTTGTCGTGAATTTGCACAGTCATAATGCCTGGGTGATGTAGATTTGCTGAACAAAAAGGTTAAGATGAGAAACTTTATAGCTTTAGTATTGACTTTTTCTGATTAGAGTGGGACATGGTGACATTTTTCTAGAGCATGTGCCCCAGTAAATTGAATCTAGTGAGACTCTAGTGAGTTACCTCTTTTCACCCAATGGAAAGTAGTCGTGGAGGTGAAAAATTGGATTAAAAAACTGGATAAAAGAGTGATGTAATAAAAAAAAGGTTTTTACATTTTAACATAAGATATTCTTTTAAATGAGATGAATCATGCTTTACATGACCAGGGACATTAACTAACCTGTTTTTAAAGGTTGATTTGATTTGATTTCAATACAAACCTTTTATATATATTTTTTGCCCTTAAAGCAAAGATAACCTTATCTTTTGAATCACCCCACCCCCAACACTATACTGTCACACTGAGGCGCATAAAGGGATAAAAGCTACAGCATACACATTGATTAGAGGTGTGCTTGGGATTTTTTTTTCATGTGCCAATGGGAAGGTCTTTTTTTTATCAACTACAGCTTATCCAGTGAGTTTGTCCTTTAAATCCAAAGGGACAGGCTTATAAATGCCAGGTCACATGCACTCTGACCAATAAAACTGCATGAAAGCCACAGGCGGGCCCCAGGGACTGCTAACCTCAGCAGAGGAGGCCTGCTTTGTGGCCACCTCGACCTTTGGCCCCGTTGACCCCTGTCACACGACTTACACTCTTGACCCCCCTGGCTGTGTTTGTTGTTATGTTAGCCACACACGCGAGCACACAATGGACACACAGCGGGGGGAGGAGCATCTGCTGAAGGCCACCAGCTGACCTCTGTCAGCGGTCACACACAGCCCAGAACATCTAAAGTTTGCTTGGCGCTCACAAAAATAGACAGAAGTACACAGCTATAAAGCAGGGGAGTGAGAGACAGGCGGCATGTGCAGCTTTTTTCTGGCAAATTTATCTCATGGTGAAAACAGCAGGCAGGAGTCATAGCACAGGCACACATATAGTAGGCAAGTCTCTTCCATAACAAGATTAGATAAGACAAGGTCAAAACCAGCAATAATCAAACCCGGGATATGACTTCGAATTCAAATAGAAAACAGGAACAGAGACAAATCCAAACTGAGATTTATCCAACGTTCTCCCCATGATCATGGCTAAAAACACCCGCTGCTTTACCCAATAACAGCGTGACTTACAGTGCCAGAAACCATGAAAGGTTCCTGAGTAGTTCAACTGTCAAAGCATTAGCTCCAGTCATGGCCCTCCTTCTCCCACATCCCTTAAAAAAGTGTGCCAGCCTTTACTGTCCCAGTGTTGATAGCATTGTGTGTTGGGAAGACCTTGCTGGTGGCTGGGAATCGACTAAAAAGAGGGAAGAAAAAAAACAAACAAGTCTATAGTTCACATTACAGTTCTAAATTCAGAATTTTTGTTCAGATCAAGCTTTTTGACATTTGTGCGGGTGTGTGACACATATCTGTCTTTAGCCCGGACAAACCTGTGCCTTGAAACAATGCACAAATGACTCACATGTGCAGATCAAAATCAACAGCTCCACATGAATGAACTCTTGACAGACAACCCAATCCTAAATGGCCTTTTGAAACAGGCCATTTTTCTGTGTATAGAGTAAAGAACCATTGGAGCCTAGTAAAAAAAAAAATTTCTTAGTTGTTATTTATTACAGTGAAATAAATTCTAGTGCATTTCAGAGCTGCTTATCCTAACAAGTGTGCTTCAACCTATCCCAGTGCTTATTGGGCAAAAGGCAGAGAAGCACCCTGGACAGGTCACAATAATGCATGCGTAGTGGAAAAAATACATGAACATGATCTGAGCATTTTCATTATTGCCACAATCTAGGAACCAGTGCTAACAGTGTAGTAACTTATACCAACCACACATGTTGTTTGTTTCCATTGCTTATCAGCTACATTAGCTGTGTAGTTTCAGTGCAAAGCTAAAGATGCAAAGTTTGAACCCGAAACACGTCTCAGCTAATCACTTACCTTCAATTTCTTGCTCAAATATTGCTTTGATGTGATTAGCGAGAAATGTTTGTGTGGGCATCATGGATTAGGATATAAAGTGTCTGAGGATTCAACAGACTCTAGCAGTGACTTGAATGGATGGTGCACAGACGCTCAGTTACTGACAAGCAGTGGCTTTATGCAAAAGCATAAAAGGCTTCTCCAATGTGGCTGATGTATTATCAGCTGCCTTTATAACCATGATGCACAGGCTTGCAGAACTGGTCTCAGATCAGCAGTGTAAGAAAACAGTGCCAGCAGGTCCGCACATGGCAAACTCTCGGCTTCTCCATGGGTTTTAGGCACCCTGGGCCATAATGGCCGCCTGCCCCCTTGGCAGAGCATCAGAGGCCTCTGAGCCCCTGCACACAATGGCATTCACTGGCACAGAGAGACCACCCGAGCTTAGAACCCATCAGATGGCACAGAGAGGGAGACCCAGCGGGAGAGAGAGACGGCCATGATCAGTCTCACACTGACGCCTCGCCAGCATGCTCGCTTAGAAGGTGCTGAGTTCAGAAAACACACTTCATGCTGGAGAGATAAATTAAACAGTGTCTAGTCTTTCACTGTGCTGAGGTTTGAGAAACAAGAAATTAAGTTCAACTAACTAAGAGTTTTGAAATGATACAGACATCATAGATGAATATATTTAACATATCAGACACTACTTTTCTCTCCCCAGAGGTGCAAACCTTTCACCTTTTGCCACTTATGTAAGCTCTGTGTGTGAGTCAGTGGAGGTGTCTAAGCATTCTTATGTTCAAATCTTGAGCAGTTCGGCCAATGCAGGCCTGGATGGCACATTTTAATCAGGCTGACTTAGAACTCAGTCTGACTATGACAACCTGCCAGGATTGTTACTGAACCTTTGTTTTGAATGCAATCATATAATTACGAGGGATTTTGATTGTCAGTAAATGTGGGGACCACTGTGGCCACTGGAAATAAATCTGTATTAACACCATGGCCGTGGAAACTATAGGCCACTGTCGTTGTTTAAAGTCCTTAATAGGAGTGTAATGAGTTTACTTCAGTTTGTCAGGGCTCAAAATAAATTTAGAATAATAGTAAACAATATTTTAAAATTAAGACCAATGGACTAATAGATACACTACTCACAATAGGTTATTGTGAGAGACTTAGTGGATGTCACACATACGGTGGTGTTTGTTTCACTTCAGACATTTTTGGGAGGGAATTGTAGGGAGGCAATTGGGGTGATAGACACATAAACACATGGAAAAAACATTTTGTGTTTTCTATGTAATGGTCTCATTGTGTACAGGTGTGCCTTATATTGGGGCCAATACCAAAAGACAACCTTTTTCAATGTGGCATCAATTTCAACATTCTGTGGGTATAAAAAGCTGGTATTGTCAGTAAGTAATTCCAAGTTCATCATTCAAACAGCCATGAACACACGACGTCACTTAACGGACAAGCAGCGTCACCTGGCCGTGGCGCACCTTCGTAGTCAGATGTAGCTTGTGAACTTGTTATGTCTCAAAGTGTCATCAGCAGACATGCATCATGACACAGAACTACTGGCAGAGTTCATGACAGACCCAGGAGTGGAGCCCCATGAGTGACAGACTGCAACGATGACCAGTACCTAATGACCTATGCACTCAGACATCGTTATACAACTGCCACACAGCTGCAGGCCCGTTTACAAGATGCGAGGGGTTCTAGGGTTTCCAGACAAACCATTCGCAACCACTCCACCGCTATGGCTTGAATGCCAGACGGTCATTGCAGGTGACTCCACTGACACCAAGACACCACCGTGAACGTTTGCAGTGGTCACAAGACCATGTGACCTGGACAATGCAGCAGTGGTCTACCGTCCTGTTCACTAATAAGTGTCAGGTCACCTTGCACAGAAATGATGGTCGTCAGCGTTGCTGGAGAAGGCGAGGTGAGCGATACGCTGAGGTCAACATGATCCCCAGGGTTTGCTCTGGTGGAGGAGGTGCAACAGTCTGGGCAGGCATCACCAGTCAGCGCTAAACAGATTTGGTTATTGTACATCATAGAACCCATCATCATCCCCCAATTCTGCCAGCACATCCCCAACTTTCTGTTCATGGATGATAATGCTCCACCACATCGTGGCAGAATTGTCACAGCTCCACTTCAGGAAGTTGGAGTGCCTCATATGGTCTGGCCATCAATGTCCCCTGACCTGAACCCCATAGAGCACATCTGGGACCAGCTGAAGCAGAGACTGGATGATCGTACCCCACCCCCACGTGACCTGGCAGAACTGCGTTGTAGCACTTGTGAAAGAGTGGAATACATTGCCTGAGAACAACATCATGAGGCTAGTGAGGGGCATGAGACGTCACTGTCAAGCTGTCATTGCGTCAAATTGTGGAAACACCCGCTAAATTTAAAAGCTCAAAAATAATTATTTTTGTTTGTCGTTGCACTCAATTCAAAGCTAAGACTCTGAGGTTTCATGTACACTAGGCCAAAAAATGCGATGTTTCAGATATTGTCAATTAATGTCTCTGAAATACAGATCAGACCACTATAAATGATAAAAAATGCAATGTTACTTAAAATGAACAGATCATATTATCTGTTAAAGGTAATGCTTATTAATAATCAAAAGCCATTTGTTTTCATGACAAGGAGGCTGAGCTTGTAAAAATATTGTCTGGACCACTGCCCTTTTGCAGTGCTGATGCAAAAATTATGAGTTCACACACACAGGGTGAAATGAAGTGGGGCAACTGCCTTCCCCTCCAGGATGTAATTCAGCGGCAGCAAGCAGAACGGTTTCATTACAATATTTTTCATAATTTTCTGAAGAAGGACACTGTAGGCATTCATTGAAGCCTACACGTTGCTGTGTTGTATCTTGCCCCTCTGTGAGTGTGTGTGGTCAGTCTACTGTTTTTGATGAGTAGAACCCTCTCTCAGGAGGGCCTTTGGGCAGGTCTATGCATCACTCGGCTCAGGGGATCCACCATGTAATTATCTCACAATTGTGAAGATGCGATGGGGCATTTAATGCCACTACGCTCAGAGTGCTGCAGAGATATAGAAAGTAATGCATTCATAGGTGGTGCTACCACTTATGCATGTGTGTATGCGATCAGGCTGCTGAAGAAAGGGCTGCAACATTTGGTAATAGAAAACTATTTCTGAAGGAGGAAAGCAGGTTTCCATAAGAGTTTTGGTTCAGGCCATTATTGGATCTTTGCCAAAAACAAGTAAAAGCTTCCTCCTCTGTGATAATGCTTAAATCTGATGATCTTGGGGGAGTATACTATCATGAAGACAAAGATAATTTATTCTTGACTGTTCTAGACTAAATATGGACATTTAAAGCTTGTAAAAGGGCTTACATGTTTTGCTTGAAGCTTGAAACAGTTGTTACAATTTTTTTGTCTCGCAATTTTGACTCTTCAGTAAAGAGTTCTGGAATCGAGACAGTGATATATCTTAGACTACCCAAGGCCTGTTTGAATTCCTTTCTTTAAATCTCTCATTCAGTATAGTGGATGTCCTAACCAATGAGAGAGCCTGTTTGGCTGAATCTAAGTAGATACCTAAGTAGATAATGAAATGTATAAATGTTTAAATACAACAAACATGATGCTAGTAACGAGCTATTGAATTTTTCTTCTCAAAAAATCATTAGAGATACGAGGATTAATGACATGCACAACATAAACTAAACCCTGAGAGGGGAATTCAATCAGAAATGATTGTGAGTAAATTAGATCTGTGAGTCTAATGTTTATATCCAGCATGCTGGATATGAAAACAGGGTTAGTAAGAAGTTCAGGATGATCTTGCTGGTTAAGAACATACAAAAACAGGTTGGGCACTCATGCTGTTGTTATTGACATTCTGCTTCAGTATGGTATTATGCAAATAACATGATTAATTACATTTTAGTTATGTAATAAAGTACATTTACATTCTGTAACAACAAGTTTGAGTCTGCGTTTCAGATTCTTTTGATCTCATTAAATGATAAAACATGGAATGCCATGATGACGCTTTGTATTGTGGCAAGATGACGAGAGGCCAAGCGAAAGTGTGTGCAAGTCAGAGTCACTCCAGTCCACTCAGCATGTTTTACAGCAGCACAGCTTCAGTATTGTGCTGTCATTTACAGACCTAACTAAACACTCTCGCTTCAGAATGAAGAACAATGCCAGAATCCCACAATGGAGGCAGACACTTGTTACTAGCCCTATTGTGCGTGTGTGTGTGGGATGGAGTGAGAGTGAGTGTGTGCATATGTGCGTACACGGCCGTTCAAAAGCTTTGAATGACATTTTATATAATATGTAATATTATATAATTTTTCTTTTAATATGATCATTACTTTTTTTACAGTGTATGCCATAGTAAGATTTCATTGGAGATTTAAATATTTATACAACAGAAGTTTTCTACATGTTATGCTTCAGGAAATCTAAGAAGAAGTTATCTAATATATACCACAATTAGATATTAACAATCATTTCTTGTCAACTTTGATCGCCACTTAGAAAACTGGTATTATGTGATTTATTTTATAAATAGGAAGCATTATATTAGTTCTCAGTGTTAATGAGTTTCCTTTATCATCAGCAGTTCTGTACATTATTCTGGATACATTTCACATTTTTAGTTTTTATTGATAAACACACAAACCCACTGGTCACTCATGTGGTGGCTTTTAGGATGCTGGAAGGTTTATAGACTTTTCAGCGATCCCATTCGGCTGCTGTTGAGAGCATTTTCGCCATGAGCATCACTTCATGGTTTGGGAACTGCTCTGTATAAGATCGCAAAAATCTTGCAGCGAGTGATCAGAGCAGCAGAACACAGCACTGAATCTACTCTTCCCTCCCTGCAGAACTTCTATATCAGATGTTGTAAAACCAGAGTAATCTGGATCATCCAAGACTTTTCTTATCCTAGCAACTTTCTTTTCTGCCTGCTAAACTATTTTATCCTCAGCGTTTATCCTCAGCTTATAAGGCTCATCAGTCAAGACATGCCTCACATTCACTCAATAGCACTCCCTATAGCTTAATGCCTTCTGGACCCTCAGTCTCAGCCTGTCTATGCCAGAATTGTTATGTACCTTTGTTTTGAATGTAAACATACAATTTCTAGGGATTTTGACTGTCACTGTGGAATCTATAGGCCACCCTAGCTTGCAATGTTAAATAAAATTCTTTTACTATGAAGCACATGATCATTCACCAAATGCACAATATCAGTTTGCACATCTCCTATTTGTTCTCCACTGTGATAAATACTTTTAATCTATAATTTGTATATATTGTTTTTTTTTTAATAGTTTATGTTTGTGTATAGTTGTCAAGTCAGTTTTCTTATTCTTTTCTTTATTTTCTAGTCTCAGGTGCAAATCGGGATCACATTTCACTGCACATTGTGCTTGTATAACTGTGTGATAAATAAACTTTAAAAAGCTTCTGTTTTTTCATCCTCTCTTGCTACTAATTATTTAGAAATGATTATTTTGTAGGGGAAGGAAAAAACATTCTGTCACAGCTCGGCCAGTGGTCGGTAAGGGCCATTGTTTTGGTTTTGTTTTGGGGACTTTTATTTTGTATTTTGTGCACGTTTGTTTCATGTTTCTCGGTTTCAGGTGTCCTGTATTTAGTGTAAGTGATTACGTTCAGTGATTGGTTTTCTGTCTGTGTCTGTTTGGTATTTAAGTTCTAGTCTTGTGGACCTCTGCATCGGTCCATCGTCCCACACATCTCAGTTCTATGTGTAATGTATCGGCCCTTGAGCCAAGTTTACTTTCCATTTGTAAATAAAGAGAGCACAGTAGATGCCTGCCTGCCAGCATGTGATCCCTGGGGCAAATCACGGCAATGTGGCAACCGCCGCGTCGCCCGTGACACATTCCTAGCTTTAGTGTACATTAGTATAAGAATACTTTTTTAGAATAATGTTGGATCTTTTTCTATTGGACCATTCCTAATGAGTGTAACTGCTGGTGTAAAAGCAGTGTAAAATAATAAAAAATAAAACAGAGTTTTAATGACATGAATCTGCTATTAAATAATATTAAATATTAACCTCCTGTACAGTAGCGTATTTGTAAACACGAGTCAGTATTGCACAGGGTGTGTGTGGGTGTGTGTGTGTGCGTGTGTGTGTGTGTGTGTGTGTGTGTGCGCACGTGAGGGATAAATGGCTAAGAAGAAAAGCAGGGTTGGAGTTGTGGGTCAGTAGGCAGAACAGATGCCCCCCCCCCCTCCCACCACCCTGCTCAGCTGAGCAGGGGCAATTAGTGTAGCAGAAAGAGGGGGGCAGTTGGGGGAAGTCAGTGAGGGCTGCTTCATCATCCTCTGGCACCCCAGGGAGCTAAAGAGAATGCGGCACACTCCTCCTCACGCTCCCCATTAGCCCACCAGAGACAAGTGCAGGGTGTCACCTGTCACTTACACAGTTGCACACACACACACACACACACACACACACACACACATGCACGTGCCTGTCCATGCTGACTTTATGCTGCTGCATGGGATGAAAAGAGAGGCATTAAAGAGAGGCAGAGGGAGAGAGAGGGAGAGAGAGGGAGAGAGAGAGAGAGAGAGAGAGAGAGAGAGAGATTGTCATTAATGCCCCCCATCCCTCCATCCCCCCACCCAGTCTTTGGTGTGTGGGGCCTGAGAGGTACTAGAAATATAGGGACAAAAAGTCTTCATCCATGTCATCGCTTTATCATCCCCTCCTCCGTTTCTCTCTCTCTCTTTCTCTTTCTCTGCCCTATCTCATACTTATCTGTCATATAGACTCAATGTTTAGGCTAATCAGACTAATTAAATCCATATAGCCATGTTTCTCTGGCAGCCCTGGGAGCACATGCAAGGGAATTGTGGCCTCTTTGGCCAAACACACTCAAATATTGCACACACACACACACACACACACACACACACACACACACACACACACACACACACACACACACACACACACACGCTCAAATGCACACAAGAGCTTGAAATATTTGTCCTAGTTGAGACCTGATTGTTACATTTGTTTCAAGTTGGGGTAAGATTTCATGTTTGGTTTCTAAATGGATGTTGGCCTCTAATGACATAATGCCATTTAAATTACATTTTTGTGTATTCATGCTTGGGTGACATGATGATGGCTGTTGCCAAAAGCATTTTCTTTATTTATTATCCTAATTTATTTTCTCTATTTTTCTCCTGAATTTAGGGTGTCACGGTGGCACAGTGATGTCATTTGTCCTGAGTTTGAGTTCGCATGTTCCTCCATGTTCCCTCTGTGTCTACAAGGGTTAAAAAAGTACACTGCATCTTAAAGTCTGATATTTGTATACACTATTATCCATACAATGTAATGTACAGTAATGTAAGCAAGTCTATTAGTAGTGCCTAACAGTTTAGTTTGGAGAGTGCAGCCCCAACGCCAGGACTAAAACATGAATGGGGCATCAGAAAACCAAGAAGGGGCTGAAGTGTGGGAAGGGTGTATTGTGTGCAGAGTATCTACATGGCACAAAAAATGGATCTGTGCAAATGAACCACACTCTCAGGAAAGAATCAACAGTACTGTAGAGCCACAAGCAAAAAACGTACATGTACAAAACCTGAAGTTTTTTGTGAGCTCCTGAGATTTTTTGCAGATTTTTTACACCTGTATCCACAGGTACAAACACAGCCCATTGTTATTCTCACACACAAGGCTCTCTTTGTATAACCATTCCTTTTTAGGCTGTGTCTGAACCGTGCACTGAGGGGCGACAGTAGAGGAGGTGTGTCTCGGGGTCACAGAGGCGTTCTGTTTCTAAACAGGAATTTCTCTCCTTCGAATTTTCCATCCAGGCTGTGGCTCTGACGCAGAAAGCACAGGGGATCCTCCACACCATTCACACACACACGGGCACGCACGTTCACACATACACACAGCGGTGTTTATACGTTCCCTAGCACACACACACACCAACCAACTTACACACATGCCGTTAGCGGTGCTGCAGACTGCCTGTCTCCATGGTGTGGTTAATAGATCTATGGGCCTATTCAGCAAGCTGGGACATCCTGCATGTAACCAAAGCTGCGCTGTTTATACCCCCTCTTAATACACACTGAGCCGGTAATTGAAACATGTCTCTTTTTTCCACACGACATTGTAAACTGTGTGTCTTTGTGCAGGACTGTAAGGACCTACTGTCTGTGCATGTGTGTACGTGTGCCTGTGGGAGAGAGAGAATGGCAGTAGTTGGCAACTACATTATAACACTATATTTCACAGGAAATTTTTCTTAATGTTTCAAGAATACACATGAATCAGCATCCCAGGTGAACCAAAGATGCTCAAGTACTTTTTATGCTAAATTATGTCCATGATTCTGACAGTGCAATACCAGGCAAGTAAACATTTACAGTTCCTGTCTAACACTGGAGCCCCTATATATTCCAAAAGGCAAAGCTTGCTTTTCCATATTAGTTCATATTTTCAGATGCTTATAATAACTTTCCAACCTTTCACTGTAAACACCAGGCATGAATTCATTTTACACAAAACACATGGCAACATAATTAACATTAAATATGGAACAAACAGCAGGCCATCATGCAGTCAATGGAAAGCATTACTGGAGGCCCCATGGAGTACATTTACTGTATGAGGCATCCAGAAGAACATCCACATGAACCTCTGCAGTGTGACTGTTACAAGCATAAGCTACAAGAATCTTGGGTTTTGCTGTACTACTTTGCATGTTTTAATAAAATTGTTGTATTTGCGGTTTCTGATGATTGTATTTTGACACTGTTTTCATTATTGTGCTGTATTCATTATTGAATTTGAATAAACGACTTATAAAAAAATAGAAACAAGACAGTCTAAAGACAGTCTAATGGACTATGCGATGTTTTTACAGTGCACAGCACACAGTTTGTTGAAGCTTCTATTAAACCATACGCTTACAAAAGGGTTCTGTATGTCTTTGTAAGTGAAAAAGTCAAAAAAGCTTATTTTATGCATGCTTTTGGTGAATAAATGCTGAATTTGTGTGCACTGCTCATGCAATTGCTAATGGCAGTTTGAACATGCATCAATGAATGCCGCACGATCATAAGGGACCATAAGGGACATTGTATGTTGTGGGGAAACAGACAGAATGGATAAACGGATAGAATGCGGAAAACATTAATGCTGGGTTTGAATCTCACTGATGGGATCATGCTTTTGTATTTTCACTTTCCGTGTTTACCATTTCTGCAGTATTATAAAAGTACGTAATAATATTAAAGTACATGCAATAAATGCATGAGTACCATTGACTTCACATCCACAAAATTCTGGCCTCATGAAGGATTCATGAATGAAAATTAATTCATAGACAATTATTTGGTCATGAACAGCTCAATAATCATTTCTAACCAGTTATAACAAACAGTTACAAGGACCTGTTGCATGACAGTTGACATTATTCTATTATTCCGCTCCCAACACGTCTGATCCAACCAATCAGTTAATTACTCTACTGCTCTTAAGCTGAAAAATGGCATGTGGTACTCCACGACCAGTTTGGGAACCACTGATCTATAGCGTTAAAGCTCAAATCTTACTGATTGCTTATTTCACTTTGTCTTCTCCATCAGTCCACCCGTCAGTTATTCCAGTCAGCTTCTCCTGCAATTAGTAAAAGAGGAATTCAGAATAAATGTCAGTTTAATTGACCGTGTTTGATAAAAAGTGAGCTGAGCTGTGCATTAGGATCAATAAGTGACAGCTGGTCATAATAGGACTAATCCATCAATAGTTTATAGCTAATCACTAACATCTATCAATAGCTCACGCTCTGCAACATCACATTTGAGA
The DNA here is from genome assembly GCA_037577075.1 of Alestopetersius hilgendorfi. Taxonomy (NCBI): domain Eukaryota; kingdom Metazoa; phylum Chordata; class Actinopteri; order Characiformes; family Alestidae; genus Alestopetersius; species Alestopetersius hilgendorfi. The sequence continues at coordinate 20,949,054 of JBBIGB010000129.1, forward strand.
ATCTCTGAACTGCAGCAATGAAACAATGACATGAGCTGTCTAGCTACTACTGGTTTAAATGTTTATATTTACCTTTACGAAATGGCTACAGAAGGGTAACAGTCACTATGTAGCATCACAATGTATAATTCACAGCAGCAACTGAACTTTACCGACTACAACATGAACAGAACACTGCAAATGATTACTGAAGGATTGTTATTCAAATTAATATTGTACTAATATGACTAACAAATTTGGGGTTCATATAAAGCAAAATACAATGTTTTTGTTTTAAACACGGCCATATTATGATATACTTACAATTTGCTTGCTCTCAGAGAAAATAAAACCAAACCAACCGAAAAGATAGGATTTGTGCTTCTATGCAGTCAATCACAAAAGGCGAGTACTGCCCACAAACGTCAGAAAGATGGAGATGAATCGTGCAGGATTACACACATTAGTCTAAATAGATAACAAATCTAGAGGGCATCATCGATAGGCTGTGTGAATCTACAGCTTGGCTGGGAGTGAATGATCCCTATTTATCATTTTTCTTATGACATTTTGGTGGTGCTATTGTTCAAAGGTATGTACATAATAATCGCTTCGAGGTATAGCAAGCACAACAATGTGGAGGGAAAGGTTTTGGTCCATCTTCCTTTGGACTGAATGAAAGTATTTGTGGGTGAAGCATGCATAGGTTAAACGTGGGGTATAAATGTGAAGGTAAGGTAACAGATCCATATGGACCTATTTGTTGCACACTGACTAGAGATGGCACAGCCTCTGCATTTAAAAGAGCAAAGAGAAGCCCTTATTGATGACACCACACACTTTAAATGTTAGTGTGTTCTCTCTAGACGGTAAAACCGCTAACATTGATTATGTCATTCCATTGGGTTTTCAGAAGCCTATCTTAGCCTTTATTACATACTACAGCGCGGAGTGTCCGGGTGTCAGTGATGTTCACTGAAAACAGGACACAGATCGCTTCATGTAATCAATATCCACTTCCTGCGGTGGAGCAGCAGACAATTTCCCATTCTGCAGGCCTATCAGGGTTG
>JBBIGB010000129.1:20998429-21009690 GCA_037577075.1 Alestopetersius hilgendorfi
TTCAATTCATAGTCTTGTTTCTGTTTGTAAAGTGTGTATCTGCACTCAGTGATATCTTGTATGAGATGTTTGGATATATAATTTAAAAATAGTAGAATAATGACTATATATTTAGGGTGGCTTGGGATAATTTTGGGGGGGCGGGCTTCAGACCTTTGGAAGAATTCAAATGAGCCATTTTAATCTAGATTAATCTAGAATAATTCCAATATTACAGTGAAATTAATCTAGATTTTAAAAAAATAATCTATGCCCTCCACTAAATATATCATATGTTGTTTATCTGAGGTTGAATTTACCTAATTTTGAGACCGGATCATATTTCGTTATGTCCTGATATGCAAAACCATACAGTTGAAACGTTCGTTTTCACATGACTGCTTTCACATGACTGTATTCTATGTTTGATCATAATAAGAAGAATTGTAATACTTGTATATATTTTCTTATAAAGCAATTTATTACATTATATGATAAAATATAAAAACATTAGGTAAATCAAATGCACATCAAAAAAGACAATCTTAATGCTTGGATTCTGGGCTTAAACAACTGAGTTCTTCAAAAGAGCCAAGATCAGTTAATCCATATGTTGATGGTGTGTCCAACATATACAGGACGACACAGCCGAGAAAACTCTTTTGTGTAAAATAGCAGAACATGAACTTTACCATCAGTGCTGGCACGCTAAGCCGTACCATGTTTTCAGAAAAGAGTACGAGGCATCTGGAGCAACTGATACAGGTCATCAGACTTGCTGGCTTTGTTCCAATATCTAGCTTTTGAGAGAAATCACTGCAGAAGAAAAGAACGGTTGCAGGGAGACATTTGAAGGATGAGCCCAAAGAAGGCTCTCATGTAGTTTTTTGTTTTAAAATGTATGCATTTTGTTCAATAAAAGCTTTGCACATGTATTGATCTATGTATGTACATTTTTCTTGGCTCAAGTTCAGCTTCTCAGCCAGTGTTTGATTCATCCCCAAGTCTGCATGTATATATATTTTAGTTCTTCTAGTTTTGCATTTTTTCACAAAAGTTTAAGGCCAGTGAATTCCGTCAGTTTAAAAATTATAAAATATAAAACTTAGACAACATTGTAGAATTGCATTTACAAGAATCTGCAAAGATTTAGACATTAAGTAGAACGCAGGGTCTGAAATTATTGCACAGAAGATAAGATGTGCAGTACCACTAACCCACATAATTGCATGCTGGTACACACTGGCTGGTGAGTTATGTAAGTGGGGGCAGTGGGCGTGGGTGGGTGGATATTAATTTGCTTTTTAGATGTTGGACACTTTTTAGCATATATATTGGGAAATAAACATTTACATTAAACTCTTTTTAAAAAATCTTTTAAAACTCTTCTTTTAAGTAAATGTCTTCAGAATGCAGGTAATATTAATATATATGAATTTACAGAAATAAAAATAACCACATTTTTAGTATTGTCCTGACATTTGATTAGGAAGCAAGTGCAATAATTAATGATATTTTATAGTTTTAGTAAAATTCATTTTAAAATAGCAACAAACTGTTAGGAATTTACAGTATTATTATGTAACAGTTCTAAATTACAGTTAATTTTTTTTTTACAAAAAAATCCATGGATCTGTTATTTTCTACAACAGAGTAGACTGCAAACTTTTTAAACTTATATTGACCAGGCCTCATTTGTTAGCATGTATAATCAGATCTTTTATCTGGTATCTACAGATACAGTAAGACTTTGTGGCAGTTTGTGGAGTATTGTTGAGCAGTGTGGCTGGGTCAGTAGCATGTGAGATTCTGGGTTTGAGGAGTGACTGAGACTGTGAGACTGGGCCAGTGCCAGTGCTGGTTCGGTGAGACATTTACACACACATGCTCTTGTTGGCTCATGGTGTTCATAGAGCAGCTGGGAGTGACACAAATGAAGAAAGCGAGAAAGAGACATAGAGAAAATGTGCACAGAGTGTCCTGGGCTGACCCGCCACTATTTCTGTCTGTCCAGAATGGACATATTTAGCTGCAGCATGCCTGGCCCCTGCCCAGACACCCACTGTGCCCTGCTCTGCCCACTGTGCTCCAGTCACCCGCCACTCTGGGCTTCGCTTCTGCTCATTAGCTCCACTGCCAGGAAGAGAAGAAGGACCTGGACTGCTGCTCTGGAAAAGGAAAGTGGGAGCAAGAAGGAGGGGCTATCTTACTCCTTAACATCTCCTCAACAGCCCTTCGCCCACAAAGCCACTCCATACAGCCAAATGCCAGTCGGGCACTTTTTCCTGAAAAAGAACAGGCCATAGGCATCATTTGTGATTCAAAAAAAGACTAACAGCGATGATTGTACGAGCATTACATTTTTAGATTTTACATACCACAAATGTTACCCTAACCAAATGCTAATTTCTCCTCATTTCAGCACGGTTGATTTAGAAATGCAGATCTACTGCTGTTTTTTATGGACATTTGTAGCTTGTAGCTGATGCAAAAATATTGCTGCTTTCAGGGAAATGATAAAGGCTCCTTGCCTTTTATTATTTTAAGTATAAAGTCGATTTTCTAAAAAGTAGTTTTGCCCTATTTGTACTGGTCCATTCATCACGAAATTTAGAGTTTGTACACAGTTGTTTCACAGTGTCTACTTCAGCAAAGATGGAACAGGGATGTTAGCACAGTTTTCCATTCCTAACAACTGACTGAAACCTGGTTAGACTATTTCTTACACTCACAAATAGGACATGTCGGGCCTCAAAATATGTATGGTGATTGAAATGTCAGCTCTGTCAGCTCTTAAAAGGCACCGAGGTTCTTCACTACACAGCTCCTGTACAAAACAAACTATATTTTACATATTATGTACATCTCAGTCTTGTGTCTGGATTTAGATGGTATCATACTGCCTCAATTAATAACTCACATTTGTATGAAACATAATCATGCCTGAATAGCCTCAAACAATAGTATGGTGTAAGATTTTGGTAAATAAATGCCTGTATTTATGAAAAATGCAAATTGCAGTTTCATCTCATGTCCTGTAAGGCTTCATTTTGCAGTAGTTGTTGTAGTTAATAGTACTCAACATCCTAACGGATTTTTAACAGAGAACACATTGCTTGCAGACTTCATGTGCTCTTCTTCTAACTTGTCCGTTTATTTACCCAACAGAAAATGGTAACGTTCTGTCTGGTGGTTTCCACTTTCATCTGACTTCAGGAATAAAATGTGAGTCATGTAATGCAATGGCTCATAATGTTTATATTAATGAGATTTTGTGTTTGGAGACAACAGTTCTACTCAAGCAACAATGAGAGCCTTTCTTTCACTTTAGTGCTGCTTACTGTACACATGGCTTGTGCTGTGATCTGCACGTGTGCAATATGTTTCAGATGACAATGATTGCATAACTGAATTGGAATCAGCTGAGTGGTGAGGGATGCCTCAATTTGAGCTCCATGTGACTTCTCTAAATATAGTCATCAAAGAATTTCAGTAGTGAACAATAGAAAATCATTTGTTGTCCATTACAGCTTCACATGGTTTGGGAAAACTGAAATGAATTAAGTGGACACACTAATGATCGGCTCAGTTATGGAGCTGTAGAGTGGCATGTGGGAATGAGATGTGTGTGGGGGTGTGTAGTTGATGAGTAGCAGCCTGCAAGAGCCATCACTGGCCTGATCCGTTTAAGTGACTGACCTTTCAGGGATGCCAATAGGGAAAAGTGCACAATGGTCATGGTGGGGCCTCTATAAATATTCATGACCATATGCTATGGAGAAGAGGCCTATTATTGTTTTTTCCCCCATTGTTTTAGCTTTTTTCAGTGCACTGATGTGCTTAAGTGGTGGTGCGGTTAACAATCTTTATCCAACAGCCCTCACTACTTTGCTCTGTTGCCTATCTGATCCAACTGACCTTCAAGTGATCTTTACAATGTTGCCACAACCTCACGTGGCTCAGGGACAATAAAAGCCGCCTTCCGCCCCCACCCCTCCTCTCCATACCCTGGCTGGGTTGGCTAATTTTACTACAGCCCAGTCAAGCCTTCAGATTTTATTTGCCACAATAAAACTACAAAGCTTAGCCATCAACAGCAAGGCAAAGTTCAAATCAATTGGTTGGGTCAACCTGTTGACGCACTGAAGTTCAGACATGTTCCGCGCTATTCTTGGAAAAATCAAAAGTAATTATTACTGATCTGAACATGCTAATGCGGAACTAAGGGCGAGGCTCCACAGTGAATATGTTACTATATAAATCAGTTATTAACAATGTTCTTAAAGTGCTTTGATGTGAAATGCTCTTTAAACCTGCCCTCGTTGGTCCTCAAGGAGCACCTTGCAATCATACTAACCTCAAAGGTCCCAAAAGGTCTGGAAAAATGGACAAAATGTCCATTAGCACAAATCTGTCATTTGAGTTGAGCATCACTCAGCGAATTAACAGCAGTTGTTAAACTGTGGTGAAATTAACAAGTACCAGTGTAAACATCAGCGTATAAATAGAAAAAAGTCTGCTTATAAAATGTGTGTAAATGGACATACACCAATCAGCCACAGCGTATAAACCATTCCCAGGTGAAGCGAACATTGATTATCTTGTTACAAAGACACATGACACATGTTATTAGGCAACAAATGAACATTGATGTGTTGAAATAAGGAAAAATGGGCAGGCATAAGGAGTGACTTTCACAAGGGCCAAATAGTGGTGGCTAGATGATGGGTTCAGAACAGCTCCAAAATGGTAAGTCAGGCAACAGGGTTATGTGTGTCCAAGGCTCATAGATGTGTGTGGAATGGAAGGATAGCCTGTGTGGGTGCCCATGCAGACTCTATCTGACTCCCTGCTATGGGCACATAAGCTTCAGAAATGGAACATGGGACAATGGAATAAGGTGGCCTAGTCTAATAAATCCTATTTTCTTTTCCTGCATGCACATTGCTTGGGCACCAGGATGCACCGTGATAGAAGAGCAAGTCAGAGGAGGCATTGTACCTACACTAAATTGTCATTTGGTTGTGATGTTATAGCTGATAATGTTCAATATTAGCTTTAATTTTAACAATGTTCAATATTAGTTTTAACATTTTATTGGTATTATAAAGCAATGTGAATAGTAATTTCCCACAATACATTATTTATATAGCCATTACAATTCTGTTTGTAACAACCCAGATGCCAATGGCAAACATGAAACGAGCATGAGGTTCTCGTGTGGTCTGCAGCTGCCTTAACAAAGTCCCACTCTTACAGCACATGCTGTGTTTAAGCATTGTTGTTTGGTTGAACAGCAGAAAAGATGTCTATGTACTTCCTGCTGATGGGGCCCATCAAAGGCTTAGTGCATTAACCCATCAAACATCTCCAAAACCCATCAGAGACTCCATTAATATTTCATCAGTTGTCAGCCCTGCTTCAATCAAAAATAGCCACAGCACATTAAGGGGGGAGTTGTGCCTGGGGTGAAGGCCTTGGTGTGTTGATGTATTAGAAAGCATTGCTCGACATCAAAACACACTGCTGAAGAAACAAGAGTTCAATTACATCAATAGATAACACAAATCGTTGCATCTTTCTTTGTCATTATAATAAAAATGGCACAGGAAGCAGAAGCAACTTCGCAAGACCTGACTACACTCGCTCATAGGCGATCGCAAGATTGTCCAATTATTTTTTACGTGTAGCTACTTGTGGAAAATCTGGATTCTAAACTTTCAATCAAGACCGTGTTCGTGTTCATGAGTAAAGGAAAAATTGTTATATTTTTATCTGAATTTGATGAGATATTGTTATTATTGTTGTTTATATAGCTTTCCTTTATTTGAGCATAGTAAAGACCTAGGCCACCGTTGGCCACTTTGGGAGCATGCTGCTAAAACACAAGCAAGTCAAATTAGTCAAAATGGACTAAGACATATGTCATTTTCACTTACAATATGTAACTAACACAAGAATTTCCAATGCTTTGAAAACATTTCTAACCATTATTTGTTTTGCATTATTGATGTTTTAGTATTGAAGCAGGCAACATTACTATAGAGGTGGGGAAACAACTGGATCGTGCACTGATCTGAGTGGGCCATCTTCAACTCATGAGTTTTCTACTAGTTGTACTTGATTTAACCGTTCCATAAAAAATATTATTTGACATGGCATAACTGTGTACAGCACGTACATATATTGATAAAGCACCACCAGCTTAAAACGCCTCCCTGGTGTGTCATATTATGTAACTATGTTTTATGCAATGTCAATAGTAATGTGTATAGCAATAATAGTTCTTGCCTTCTAGGGGTTAAATACACACATGTGAATATGTTTTCACTGCGAAGCACATGCAGTACGGATATATCTCTGTTCACTTGCCCTTAAGCTCTTTGCCATTACACTGGGTGCCGAATACAATTTATGACAGCCAGAATAAAGGCATATGTTCTGGTCCAGCACGTGTCATCGAGTGATAAGATGTACCAGAGGGAACTGATGCCAGGGACCGCAGCGCTACAACAATGCTAACACACTGTACTCTCTAAGAATGATAGCCAAGTTATCTAGGCCTGCAAGGTACATCCAGCTTGCATTCGTGGTGACAGGCTCTGTGTTTCTTGGCACAGGGCAGAAATAGCTGTGTCTATAGATGGCAGTGTGGAGGAGGGTCGTTCAACACAGGGTCAGCGCTCTCGGTCAATAGTGGGACAGTATGTGCGTCTGTCAAGTGCTGAGACCTCTGTGACACTGGCACAGTGTCAATGATGTCAAGAAAGTACTTGTCTTGGCTGGAGCCGTGTCAATTACAGGAATCCATATTTGGTGCGGAAAAGACGCTCTAGTTTGAGTGAGGTCACTCTGACTTTAGCTACCTAACAGCTGGACCGATGACGGACGCTAAAATAGGCCTGAATAACGTCATTCAGAGTAAAACGAACCACCCACCCACGTTCCAATCTGTAAACAATAACAGAGAAAACTCCTGTTGTTAAGTGTCACGTCAGGCAGAAGGTCAATAACGGTCAATATACCACAAATACAGCAGCCAATCAGATCCGCCTTCTGCACATTCATTTGACATTATTTGGACCAGTAGATATAGTCACAGTATAAATGCACTGTGTGAGCAAAATGTGTTGTATTTAAAAAAGGAAAATATATGGTATAATTGACCATAGATAAGTTTTCAAAAGGGCAACTGCACTGCTGGATGAGTTCATAATGATTAAATTCATTTTCCTCGCTGGTCACTAGTTACAGACTGGCTGCTCAGTTCAGAAGAGAAACTTCAGCTCAGTAGCAGCAGTCCAGTCCAGACAGGCCAGCATTGTTGCTGGAGACTCTGACTCACAATGACATCACTCTCCACTCGCCCGCCGTTTTCTATTGCTCTAAACCAAACAGTGGTCTGGACACAGGTGCAGTGATTCCTCCTCTTGAACCCACACTGTTTACATTTCATTTTCCATTTTAACTCCAAAATAGAAAGAGCCTGGTGGCTGTGGTACAATGTAGCAGCTAGACGAGCCGCTGCAGTCTGGTGTGTAGAAAATAGAAAATAGAAAACGTTGCAGTTGAATAGCATCATGGACAGCGCCATCACCCTGCTCTAGTTTCTTTTTCCTGGCTGGAATATCACGGTTAAACCAGTCTGACTTTGATCACTCGTGAGAAATGAAACATGTATATTGCTGTATGTTGTTAATATATTCTCAGATATAAACAAAATATATTTTACATGTTAGATCAATGTCAATTTAATAAGCTTTTAATAGGCTAACCTTTGTGATGTTTTCATGATGAATGGACCAATAAAACAGTACATTAAAGAAAATCTTTTTATATTATTAGTAACAACGTATCAATGCATTACTTGTTGCATGGGCAAGACTAATGATGCTACACTAATGATGCTACATTTGTCTTTTGTTATGCCTCTCCCCATCCTGCTATATACATAAATGTAAATGTGTCATGCTGGATATTTTTGTCTAGTGTTTCCCACTTCCAGGCCTATAGTTCTGCCATGTCAAAAAAAAAAAAACCCAGAGATACTACACAAAGTGCATTTGAAAAATTCAGGGCATTTGATATCCACAATAAGGACTTTGAAGGCTTAAATTAACATTTAAAAGTATGATTTTTTTTTCATATTGAAGTACAATAAAAAAAGATAATCACTGTGGGATCACCTAACTTAATTAGTCCAATAAGCTGCAAGCAGATCTTGTTAAATGGAGGGAAGAGCGGATAACAGCTAATGGCTGTCATGCTCAGGTGAAATGCCACTGTTATAGATCTATGCTGTAACCCTATGGTTTGGCTCAGAGCCACAATTACTGAAATCAATTAGTCTTAGTCAGACACCCAGACGGCGGCATGGTCGCTGGCGAAGGGAGTACGAGTTGCTATGGAAACTATGGTGTGCATAGGAGGCCTTCAGCTTTCGTGGCTTCCAGTCTCATTTTTTGGACATTCATTGTAAGCCTGGTTTCTCGGGACTGAATGTCCCATTGCTTGGTGTTCTCATGACTGACAGAAGCCTGGCACTTAATCTGCATGCAAATTGAGCACTATACACCACCACTACTTCAGTACTTCAGCTTATTTAGTATGGCATTCAAGAGAGTGTAAGACATTTCACACAGGCATCAGAACACCTAATCGACCATGAGCAGACGGAGGTAGTGTCTAAACAGTGCTGGACTGCCCAGTGAGCTGATGGTAAATTTGGGCCAGTCAGGTAAATTTGGGTCGGCGCAGGATCCTGTCAGCACCCCATAGAAACACCCCTATGCTGGGCTGGTCTGAAAAGATTTTTTTGTCCTAGTCCAGCCCTGTGTCTAATGCATATAAAGTATCATATTTTAAGCAATTTCCTCCGCGATCAATGAAGTTTTCTGACTCTGATATCATGTAACAACATGCCCAGGACCCAGTGTTAAAATGTTCTTCATTTTTTTGAATGTATATAGTGTGGCAACAAAATATACTTTTGATAGAACATAACATGGCATATATGAAAATAAATGACAAGTGTGTGCCAAACATTTCCAAATACATGATTAATATTGTATTAATATTCATAGATGGTAATGTGTGTTTGCTGAGACATATGTTTTTGCCTATATTAAAATATATTTTGTATAGACTCCTGCTATAATACAGGCTATTCAGATCAGATATCCATGGCACAACAATTAATTCATGTATGTGTATTAAACTGCACATTCAGTAAAAGCATGACACATTGATCGATGGAATGTTACAGGCACATCCAGATGGTATGTGTAAATGCAAAGAAAAGACACTGAAATGCATTAAGGTGACAGTTGAAATATAGGTCTGTGGGTAGTGTTGTTGCCTCACAGCAAGAATATCCTGAGTTTGATTCCTGGTTGAGGGCCTTTTCTGTATGGAGTTAACATGTTCTCCACATGGATTTCAGTCCCAAGGCATGTGTGTCAGGTGATTTGGAGATGCTAAATTAGGGGTGAGTGAGACTGTCCTGTGATGGACTGGTGACCTGTCATGGGGATTTCTCTGTCATATGCCCCCATGACCACTGGGAGAGCCTCCAGCGACCCATGTGAGCCTGGATTATATATTGGTGGAAGGATGAAAACAGATAACAACTCAGTGATAAATTTAGACATAGAGTTGCTTAGGGAGTCCATTAAGTTGTATCACTCTAATAACAAATTATACCAATTCAGTTCACTGATACATTTTATAATGAAACAGTACATTTGCTTGGCAATTTCAATTCAGTGCATATATTTGAATGATATACATTTAAAGTCAAAACCTTGAACTCCCCAAACCCCCAAAGGTTTTTTGGAGTGCGGCAAGGTGTATTATTCTACTGAAAGAGACCAGCACCCTTAGAAAATGTCATAAAGGGGCATATTTATCTGTATATAAAGTTCAAGTAGGTGGCACAGTTCAAAGTAACATTAATGGCAGCACACAAGGTTTCCCAGCAGAGCGTTGGCCAGAGCATCACCCTGCCTCCAGCAGCTTCCCTAATTCCTATAGAACATCTCTTTGCCACACAAAGGGTCAAAGAAAATGTTATTCATCAGATCAGTCCATTTTCTTTCATTGACCCACGGTCCAGGTCTGAAATTCACCTGCTCTTTGTCCGGGCTTGTAGCGTGGACAATGGTCAGTCTGGGCACTCTGACCGGACTGCAACTACACAACCCCTCTCTCCCCACATGCATCGGTGAGCTTTGTCCACCCATGGACCCCTTTTGGTAGGTAAAATCCCCTCATACTGGGAACACCCCAGAAGATCTGTCACTTTGGAGATGCCCTGACCTAATTGTTTAGTCACAAAAATCCAACTTTTCAAAGTTGCTCAGATGCTTATACAGATGCCATTATTCCTACTTTCAACAATAAATTCCAAGCACTGACTACGACTGTAATAAGATAATGTTGTTCCCTTCACCTGACTGTGTTTTTTAATGTTGTGGTTGATCAGCAGACATAAAATGGGTTTTGTTGGGAGTTCTGGTTTCCCACCTCAGTCCAAAGACATGTACACAATGTGAACTGCATAATGCTAAAGTGTCTCTAGCTGTGACTTTGTATTCGTCTTTGTGTCTGTCCTCTGACTGACGACTTATTTTTAGACAGGTGCTACGAAGTAGTGAAGCACAGCAAGCTCTCTTTGTTTATGTGTGTATGTATTTTTTTATTTGTTCTATACAAAACATTTGGACTGTTTTTGTATCATGAGTTTTAGTTTTAGATTAGTTTAAATATCTGTGCTGAATCATTGATGAGCACAGGAATGCATGGATAAAGGGAGAAATGCTCATGAATGTCAGGGTTAAAGCAGATGTTTGAGACGTTGAATGCAGCTTTATTCTCAGTGCCAGTGAGGTTGCCATAATTAAGCCCTTTAGTGGGCAGTTTGTTTCAGTGGTGCTTTCGCAGAAGCAATGGCAGTCCTGTGAGGAGTGTGAGTGTAAAGGACATCTGAAATGTCAGCTGTGTTCTTGAGAGCGCAGAGCTGCCGCAGGGAAAGCCAAAGACCTTTGCCTAGTGGTCACATGACTGCCTCATAAAAAGGCAATCTATAACAGACCTCAAGGGATACAGGAAACAGCTGAGTCATGAAGAGGCAGGGCCCCAGGTAGGGCCATGTGACCTGTGTTTTGATCACATGCTACTACCATTATTAAAGTCATGACCTTGCTGCAAACTCTCTCTCTCTCTCTCTCTCTCTCTCTCTCTCTCTCTCTCTCTCTCTCTCTCTCTCTCTCTCTCTCTCTCTC
>JBBIGB010000129.1:21014936-21025377 GCA_037577075.1 Alestopetersius hilgendorfi
AAAGTCATCATAGCTTGCATAGTACAGACCCAGCTCCCAACCCAACTTTGTGAATAGATTAACGGCGATATTTTTTTATCGCGCGATAAGAGTCTCGCGTTAATGCCCAAGCACTAATATATGGGGGTGTGGCTCATGTGTACACCAACAGGGACTTGAATGACTCTGCAGTCAGATGCATAGACTTTTATATGGAGTTATATGAAGCTGCTATTATTGTTCCACCCCCATGTTCTGGACTCTTGAGGGTAACTTGTTTTTCTATAACAAATAACATGTAGAACATGAATGCCCTGGCAGGGGCAAATAACTTTTGTTTTATATTTTATTTGATTACATTAATGTTTAAATCTGGTCAGTGGTCAGTTCCTACCAAAAGTGGACCAATGAGATACACATATTCATTCAAAATCGTCGGTGGAACTTAAATTTCTGCAGCTCACATTAAACTAACTGTTCTGCCTACTTAATTTAAAGTCAGTAAACTGGTTGGGGCTTTTGAAATTTTATGTAAACATCATAGTTACACATCATTGACGTAATATTCCAAAGACTCTTAACTGAGATGTAATGGAATTAAGGATTTTATCAGTAATATTAATGTCCATGTAAATTTGAACCACACTTGATTAAACTCAGTGCGTCTGTAAAGCTTTTGTAAGCTGAACCGTGGTCTTCCAGGCACTTGTCACAGGTTTGGCACCCCTGGATTTGGGCTTAGATGGAACCATAGAGTGTTTAAGAGAGCTAGAAGGTATCGGGCTTGCAGTCTTCCTGCCTTATATATATAATTATAAGCTGGGTGGCCTAGTGGTTAGGGCAGAGGTACCTTTGGTCCTATCCCAACACGCTGCTCCACAGGTGCCCCTCTTGGTGGCAGCCCACTGCTTCACTGGGTGAATGGGATAAATTAAGTTCACATTGTGCTGTGGTGTGTTCATGTGTGACTATAAGGGTTAGTACATTTTTGAAAATTAAAAATTAGGCCTGGTCAAGCTATGGCCGACAATTATTTTCTTGCGCATTAACGCATTTTATAAAATCCTTTTGTGAACATTCGTTGCTTTGTGTTTTTGTGCTTGTGTAACAGATTAAAACAAATTCTAGCATTTCAAAGTGCCAATGGTTCAGCTGCTCCTAATTGCTGCATCGGTGGACTTTTACACCCAAACACAGCAACAGGGAATGAATCCATGTATAACCTCACTTCAACCTGCCTGATGTTGATGCAATGCGAGGTCTGTTATGTAACGAGACTCCAGTGCATCTCGCAGGTGATGTTTCCTCAGACGGCACTGAACTAGCACCATGGAAAGATCTCCTAAACACGGTCTCTTCCCACAAACCTAAACCACAGAAACTGAGGAAAAATTCCCTCAACACATCTCTGCTCAATGCCCAGCGCTCTGCCTAAATAACAAAACACAGCACGGACACTCATAGCAGACTAAACATCTTCACACATGCCTGGAATTCAGCAGATGCCAAGAAGTTTGAAGACTAAAGAATGTTACAAATTCTAGCCTTGGGATTGTGAATGCAGACAGATAACTAGGCATGATTTCTCACTGGGCACAAGTTCACAGATGAAAAGCTGTGGAATGTTTTCATCCAGGGTCACACCGATGGAAATGTTCCACAGCTTGTGTTCAGTTAGTAATTAAGTGACCAAATTAACTTTGCCCACGACCAAAGAGTGCGAAAATCAGTCATGTGTCATCACACTGTGTCTTCTCACCAACAGTCCTAATTGCTATATGTTATGAATCTGACTGCTGCCCCTAGAGCTCCTTTACTGCAGTTCTAAAAGTTTGGTTTTCAGTCAGCAATGACATCAATGAACCTGCTCAAGCTTCAGTCAGTGTTTATTTCAGCAAGTAAATTAAATGTGCCTTTGATTACTGAAGAGTTAAGCCTGCAAGTTACAAAGTCTGGCTGGAAGTGTAACTGCTTCACTGCTGTTGAGCTCATGTTTCTAACTCGGCAATAGACTGGTGCGTCAGAGCGGTTTTAAAAATAACTAATTAAAAGGTGTTTTGTGAGCATGGTAAGGGTGAGAGGCTACGGCACATCTGTGTGTTTAACACTTCCTGACTCTTTATTGCTCCTACCTGAAATGAAACCGCACAAACAAAGATGAGTAAGAGTTCAGGGGCATGGAAACAAAACATCTAGTGAAATTCCAATAAGAATAATGACATTCTAAAGGTTTTTTTTTTTTAAGTCATCTACAAACATCACATGCATGAACACATGCACGCATACACACACAGAGGGATTACTGTGCCATTGTTCTACTGCTGTCTTGGTAGCTACAACACTATTACACTTTTTAAATATAAGATCACATTTGTGGAAACATGGAATCTGTGTGTGTAGAATAGATGAGCTTGAGGAAGTCACACACTGTTGAGCGGTTTACGGTTTGTCACCGCCACGTGTTTACTGTTTGTATCCCCGTTTGGTCATCAACAAAGACGAAATGCAGAGTCAGAACTTTTTGCTCTGGAGAAAAAGCTTTGTTTAACTGCTTTATCAGGTCTGTTGGGTCTTCCTGACTGTTATGATATTGGTGCCATTATCTTACTGCCGGAATGATTGTTTACAGAATATGTACTAGTGTTTGCCCGTATCTGTCGCGGCTGTATAATATTTGTCAGTGTCTGTGGTCACAGCGTGTTTATTGGCCATGCTCGTCTCGCCAGTTGCAGATGGCTGCCTGTTTTGTCTAACGGGATTAGGATTATCTGCAGATTTGACAGGCGAGTCTAAAAGACGTCCCACTGTCTCCATGAATCCAGGCCTTCCTCATTCAAAGCTTGGATTGGAAAAGTGAAGTGAAGAGACGAAAAGAAGAGAAGGGAATTCTTACTACTTATTGTGTGTGAATGTTTCATAAAAAGATTGACAGAATTGGTCCAAATGTAAACAGAATAAACTAATTTAGAACACACAGGATACTGCTTCAGGACAGGCTCCAATAAATGAATCACCCACAAACATTCCTCAAACATCAGCTGTATTAGCACTCTGAGGAGACCACATCTGGAGGGCAACATTCAGAAAGCGTTCTGTGTTCACTTATGCAACAGCTCGCCTCTGTTGGTGCACCTAAACGTATGTTATGTAACACATGCTTGACAGTTGAGAGCTCTGTCTGCCAGAATGTCGAGCAGGGATCAGACACTGACAGAATGTTGTGATGGGGTGGCCTCATAACAGCCCACCAACCACGACTGTAGACAGACACAGTGCACCACATGTTGAGGCTGCACAAGTTAAAGGGGAGACCTTCAGTATGCACGGTTGAACACACTCCAAATGTAAACACTACCCAGGTCTCTCTGCAGAAAGGGTGAAAGAAACTGATTCATAGAACAAAATGGTCAGTATTTCTTTCTCTCTCTTGCCCTCAGTTACTATTTTCCTTCTTTCATGTTCTGAACAATCTCCATTACTAATACCAGAGAGAGAGAGAGATCATGTATCACAACAAACCTCTCAGTCTATCTGTTTTCCACTCTCTCTCACACACACACACACACACACACACACACACGCACACACACACACACACACACACACACACACATACACACACACATACACACACATACACACACAAACACTCAGTTTATACAAACATGAACTTGATACACACTGTTCTAAGCCTTAAACGCACACATGTTTCTCCAGCCATTAATTTGAACATTAGGTCATGTTCAGGAGACATTAATTATTCATATGTATGTATTAAGCAATAACTGAATTACCTCATTAATTGCATCTTATGTGCAATAGTCTTAATGTGCAGTATCATTACTTATGTCAGTATTACTTGTATTACTTAAATATTACTGCAATAACATACTCCAAACTACCATTTCTCTCTATTGTGAACTGAGAGTATTTTCTGCTAATTTGTTACATATATATATATATATTTGGTCTATAGACATTCTTCTTCTTCATATGAGCTGTAAGATCTACATTAACTTTCATGAACTTCTAGACAGGAACTGAACCTGTTCGACTGCTTTTGATTAGACTGGCTCCAAAAGAGTTGATTCATCTGAATCTGAGGGGTCTGTGAGTGTGTGTGATGCAGGAAAGCGTTTGTGTAGCTTGCTAAATTATAAGGCTGCTGATAACGATAACTGTGGCCCACCTTACTTACACCCATACCACAGCTATTATCACTTAAGTTTGTCTGACTCTGTGTGATTACACCATAATTGGAATGAACTGTCTGAACTTGGTGCAATTATAACGGAAAAACAAATCCAGTTATTTAAATGTCACCGGCTTGATTAATTAGTTACGAGCTATTGGTCTTATTAGGCTTAACAATAATAATGGACACAGAAGATATAAGGCAAAAGACCATGACATATAACACACAAATAAAGCGCATTAGAATCAGAATCAGAAAATGTTAATGAACCTGAAGAAAATGCATTTTAAGGTCTCGTGTACTGAGGTGTTACCAGACTGTTTTTCAAATAATATCTAGTGATTTGTATTGACCTATTCACATTGAAATATGTCACTCAGGGAAGCTGACATTTTCAAGTGGTTTAAAAAAAGAAGAGTAGCAAGGTTTTGGTCCAGCAGTGACCCTGTCCTACATGCTGATTTGTGTTAGTGTAATCACTTGGGACACAAATGAGCCAGTAATACCAATATTCATTAGTAATAATGCTCTGGTATTACTAATGAACTGGCTCCTAATTTTGCATGGATGTGAAAAAGTGTAGTAGGAAGCTAAAGAAAATTTCCTGTACTTGTTGATCTAGACTAATTTCTGATATTTGCTGTATATTTGATGACATAAACAAAATAAAACATAGCGTTGACAGTACTGGCTAGGTTGAAGGTGCAGTAAAAAGTGAACCCAGTAATCTGCCGGAAGAATAAACTGTGCTGACAAAAGGTCCCCTATCAGCGGAAGTAATAGTAAAGGCTAAAGAGGAGAACAATCTGTTTTAAATAAATAAATAAATACATAAATAGCCATAATAAAGATAAGCAATGAAGGGAATGTTGCTGATGTCTGGAGTTTTCTCTTATCTCTTATTTTACTAGGTGAAAAGATAGAGCCATGAAGCTCTGTCATATGAATTCACACACACACACACACACACACACACACACACACAAACACACACACACTCACACACATGCACACACACTCTCATGGAGACCTTTGGATTGTATTTACTATGTGTAAGAGGGGCCAGAGGCCACACATTTATATGACCACGGAATGAACTGAAGGAACTCCAGTCCATAGCTTTCCTTTTCTGAGGCTAACAAGCTTGAATCTTCTGATTAGCTTGTCATCCGGTCCTGATTAACAGAAGCAGGTGTTCTTATCGTGGCCTTTGTGCAGTCAGGTGTGGCAGGAGTCATATACATTGTCAAACAAGGTAGATTTGTCAAATTATGAATGTGAGTTACAGGACCATACAGTGTTTGTGGGTTGTAAATAATTTCATCTTTGAAAGGTCACCATTTAAGCATAGCCCTCAAATTAAAACTGCAAGAATATGATTATTGTTTGGATCTCTTAAACACTAACTTTAAAGACACAAATTTTCCTCCTCAGTCCTGTTGACACTGTTATTTATTGGGACAATTATGCAGTTGCCATTATTATTATATTATTATTATTATATTGTTGTTGTTGTTATGTGTATTAAATTTAACAAAATTTGATATTCTACTGGTCTATTTGCCATTCAATGTCTGAATAATATTCAGGACAGCTTCTGTATAGAAAAACCTGAACCCAACAAAAAGTAGTTATGATATTTTAGACAGTAATATTATTACCACACCTTTAGGATTCTCTTCCAGGAATTTCTGAAATTTGTCTTTTTGTCTCTCTCAGCCTTTACTCACTGCTTTCTTTCTTTCTTTCTTTCTTTCTTTCTCTTACTCTCTCTCTCTCTCTCTCTCTCTCTCTCTCTCTCTCTCTCTCTCTCTCTCTCTCTCTCTCTCTCTCTCTCTCTCCCAGAAGCAGTGCTTCTGTTTAAGCCTGATAAAGGGTTGGCATTTGCAGTGTGCCGGCCCGCATTGATTCAGACAGCAGTAGATGAAAATGCGACACAAACACAGGAGATTAAAGCTTGGAACGTTTTTTGGCTCCTGCAGGGGGAGAAGGAGAAAAAGGACGTCCCCTGTGACCTAGATTCCATGGTACACAGCTCATGTGATAGGACCACTCACTCACAACGATAATGAGGGGAGCCTTAACCTCATGAAGCGGGGTCCCACGCCCTGTGTGCAAACTGTAACAGTCGGCCCCCACACCCACAACTGCAGGACTGTACAGGTAACGTGCTGCCGGAGTATGCACAACAACTGCAGGGCGAAAAAGCACAAGATTAGTTAACTGCTCAAACGAACTGCATCCTCAGGTTAGAAATTACACTGTGAAAGGTCTGGGAGTAGCAGGTTACCACATAAGCAATAATTTAAAATGCTTCCACATACTATTACCACTATGTAAGGGGCCAGAGTGGTTGTTCTGGCGCGAAAGTCCCTACTATCAGTCTCCAGTTGCAGTGGGGGAACCCAAACAGTTTCTCAAAAGAGACAACACAAGCACTCTTCCACAGCCACTCTGTCTAAGACGTCTTTATCTGACAGACTAATCAGAGTTTCTGTTTCACAGAGTACATTTGTTAGGGGCGGTAAACATACCAAAACTACTGAAGTAAGAGTGCCGCTCCTAGCCTAATGTATTCAAATACACATTCTGGGTAGGTGCCACAAAAGGTCTCAAAAGTGATACCACAGATGGACCATTTGAATTCCCTTAAGAACTGTTTTCATAAAAGAGAAGGGCATTTTCAAGGTGTACAGAATCTTTACACAGTCTAAGGGATCTTCCTAGAACCTTAACATTATGTGGAACTTTTTTAACTTTTGAAAAACCTCACTCAATAAAAAAACCAAAAATGGTTCTCCTATGAAGAACCTTTTCTGGCTCCTTTAAGTGTTAAAAAGGAAATGACTAAGGTATTAAAAAGTATTGAAAAGTGACTTAGTTATATAATTCCCCAGTGTCTTTTCCCAAAGTTAATATTTGCCCTACAAAAACATTACCTTGCTGAAGGTTTCACTGGGTTTGCTAACAAAGACTTGCAAATTGTGTGTTAATGTTTAAAGGACATGTTTAAAGGAAAGATGTACATTCCTGTTCAGTCCCAGTCTTCAAGAGACTCAAAATGTGAACCAGATGAGGTACACAGTGCACACCATGCACAAGAGAATAAAGCAGTTAATTCTGTCTTGGCACATCTTTGTGGTTATTTGATTTGTTCTAAGAAATTAGATTTTTGAACCGTACTCCCTTCCAGTATGATGTCCAAAGCAGTAACCCTGTCCTGGCAGCAGAATCGCCGGGACATCAAGGAGACTAATTTGAACCTGCCTGTCTGACAGAGGCATGGGAGGATGACTGGTTTGGGGCTTCGCCCAGCCTGCAGTGGTGGCATCTTCTCCCAGCCAAAAGGGACTATGATGCAGATTGGAGATGCGATGTGCAATCACTCCAAATGAACGCTGTGCACCCATAATAATCATTTTTCTCCCTCTACAGAGACAATTTGCACACAAATGCAACATTTTTAGTCGACGGCCCTTTTTTTGTCAGATTTGAGGTTTCAGCTGGGAGAAAGAGACTAGATGTGGGATGAGAAATGAGAGAGGGAGAGATAAAAGCTACTGTAACAATTCCAGAACGATCTGTCTGCTTCGGGTGGTGTGTTTGACAGCAGATCAGCAGCCTAAACACAAGATATTCAGGAGGAAGAAGCGAATGCACCAGATTGCAATGTGGCAAATCACTGTGTGGCTTAAAGAAGATTAAGGTGTTCATGGAGTAACTCGAAGCCTTTGTCATCAAAACAAGATATACATGTCAAGGTAATGAAATGTAGATTAAATAAAGAAATAGTTTTTTGTGACAGAAATGTGACTGAAACATTCAACATTTGTCATCACTGAAAACTGAGATTTCGAAGTGGCAATGGTAATAAAAAAAATGTGGACTGAAATTGGAAAAGATGTATTTGTTACTTACCAAATGTGCAACAAGACCCATCCTTTTTATTGCAACATAACACTATGTAATTGCAGCCGTGCCCAAAAATAGTCACGCCCAGTCATTCAGAACGCCTCTAACAACCACAATAACATGACCACATCAGCAGAGAAGCATCCCTACAGACACCATGAAACATGTATAAAAAGAAGTACTCTTTTAACTTCTAAAACATTCTTAAAAAAGAAGTTGGCAAAATACCTCTTTACAAGAACCTGGCTAAAACTAAAAAACTTCTGCTTTACATATTTCCCAATGCACCTGATCCGACTAATCATCTCACTGACAACCCCTTGAGAAGATGAAGTGAGTGTATTGAAGCAGGGAAGAACTATTATATGTAGGGCAGTGGGCATCCAGGACCACAGCTGGAAAACATTGCTTTTGGTTCTTCAGTGGCGGTCGAACCAGTCCTGGTCCTCGAGTACCACAGACCTGCACATGAACACACCTGGTACAATAAATAAATGAATTAACAAGCCCTGTCTGAGATGAACTGGAAGTCTTAGAGCAGGGAAAACATGGAGGACTGTAGTACCAGGACTGAATATCCCTTCACTACTTTGGCAATTTATTTTTTACACTGTGACCTTACTCTCCAGTTGATCCAGCGATTAACACTGTTGTTATCTGATTTATGTTGTTCTTCTTTTTTGCTTTGTATTCATCTTCTCCTTTCTAGTTTTCTACTGGTTGTTTGTTTGTAAACTCACTTTGCAGTTTTCGAAATATCAACAAATCATCTCTGGAATGAAAAGGTCTGGAACCCTGGGCTTGTATACAGTTATTTCAGTGCATGTAAAGTTCAGTGTAACAACAGTAACAACAGTTTTTCCTATAGGAATAAATGGCAAAATGCTGTTGTCAAATGTTTGTACACATTGCAAAAGTCCTGGGTTACTGGTAACAACCTGGAACGCTACACCAGCCATTAAATATTTACATTTACATAATTTAGCCAATACTCTAAAGGCAGTCTCCCTGGGGCAACTTGGGGTTAAGGGTCTTGCTCAGGAACCCAGTGGTGGTGCTGAAGGTAGGATTCGAACCCATGACCTCTTTGTCCAGAAGCGAGCTTTCTACTTACTAGGCCACAAACACCTGGCGAGCTTTAGCAACCACCTGGAACACCATAACTCCCTACCAACACCCAAGTAAGGAATATGACAGTGCCTGTTTATCTACATTGAATAAAACCAATGAATTGCATTTTAAGGGGTTAAGGCAGTTGTTTTATGTAGTTAATGACACCAATGAACTAAAACACTGGCTACATACTGTAAGTCATACTAACACAATCCCCTTTTCTTGCTCAGTGTGCAACATAGATTTATCCCACCTTGAGAAAATCTCCTGACATGTTAGTGAAGTGCAGCCCGGGGCAGCTGTGCGAGTTCTGACACACACACGCCACATCTAGCTCCCCCTCCCCTTACTGCTGACATGCAGGACAGGAATGTGACAACTTTCCCTCCTCTCAGAGAAGCAGACAATGAGGCGTGTGGCCTGGGGCCATCAGGGCCAAAGCCATTTTAATTACTCCACCAAGAGACAATGGGACATTTGCGGGGGTAAAGTGGAGGCCAGGGAGGGGGGAGGGGAGAGAGACAGGGGGACGGTCTTATACCTTATTGTTCCCTCTCTAGTCTGTTCGGTCCTGGCATCTGAAATACGCCCTCACTGACCCCTCCCATTCTCAAACAGCCCATTGCAACATATTGGAATTGGGTCAAATTCCTTTTGATGGTAAAGAAAAAAGGCAGAGTTTTCACATTTCTGTGTTACTTATGAAGAAGGTGAAGAACGTGCCACGAGGCTGTGAGTAGCTGAAAATAGAACATTTCCTGTGATCTATCTCATTATAGCTCATCTTACCGAAGCCACCAAATGTGCAATGTGTAATGAGATGTCACGTAGGGGTTTTTAATGTGTAATGCCAAGCTGCCGAATCAGTGAATTAATGTGCCTATGATCTAAATGTGTCCAAAGTTAATTCATTTTCTCCTCTGAAGTTCAAAGCCCCGCTTTCTTGACAGGACGTACTTTTGTGTGTTATTGCAGGGTATAATGTTACGCGACGCAGCGGGGAGAGGCTGTTATTTAGTCAATACACAAATGCAGTAGGCATTCTGAATAATGGATGATAGCCTCGCATTTCTGGAGATAAATGAGCAGGCGGTAAATAAGGCCTCGGTTTGTGGCTTCACTGTCACTTGGTTTCTCCTCTTTTCCCCCTTAGTGTGCAATCTAAGTGTGTGCATGTGTGTGTGTGTGTGTGTGTGTGTGTGTGTGTGTGTGTGTGTGTGTGTGTGTGTGTGTGTGTGTGTG
>JBBIGB010000129.1:21025477-21039704 GCA_037577075.1 Alestopetersius hilgendorfi
TGTGTGTGTGTGTGTGTGTGTGTGTGTGTGTGTGTGTGTGTGTGTGTGTGTGTGTGTGTGTGTGTGTGTGTAATGTCTAAGGGCCAAACATAACATACAGTCTTTGTCTTTCCCCCATTGAGTAGCAACCACCCTGAATCCTGCCCACTAAAGGACGGGTGTGTGTGTGTGTGTGTGTGTGTGTGTGTGTGTGTGTGTGTGTGTGTGTGTGTGTGTGTGTGTGTGTTTGGTTTCCCTCACCACGTAGCTCTAACAGGAATGTCTTTGGCCGGCTTGGCCCCAGTGATCCTCGAGCTGGTCCCTTGCCTGGCCACTTCACCCACAACCCCTCTGTCCCCCTTAACAAGACCCTCAGGTCTCCTGACGAATCCAGCAGACCTCTCTCAGCACCACTGCAACAGGTGCAAGTGAAACCTGAGGAATATGCACGTGGACATCTGAAAAATAACACCTGTCATTTAGCAAATGTATGTTTCTAACGCGGGACCAGTGTTGGGTTTCCGCCCCCTCTGCCGTCTTTTTAAATAGCATCAGAGGGGGTCTGCTGCTGACACATGCCATTGCTTACTGCGAACTGCAAAGAAAGAAACTGTATGGCTTGTGGCAGGATGAATGTGTTATTAAATATGTTGGGAGCTGAACATATGAACAGGGAGCTGTGTTACATTGTTCAAAGCAACTATAACTGAGAGAGATATATATCATTAATAAGATCTATTTTTGCAGGGACATGATTAAATAGTTATAAAATAGAATTTGACATGTTTCATGAATTATAGAATCTGTTGCTTAAGGAGCATGACAATGATGCTCATTTTGGGTCCTCCAGGAGATGCCAACTCATTCTCAGAATCAAAAATTCACAAAACACAACTCTCTCTTTCTAACTAACTTTTTTCTTTCTTTTTTGGGTTCTTTGTTTGTATACTTAACGTTTGTTCTGTTTGTATTCTCAGCTTTCATGTACTGAATGCAAATACACACAGCGTTCTTTTTTAGTTAAACAAAATATCCATGCTTTAACTGTAATTATCTAGACGGTTTCATACCTTTCTTCCTCATGCTGCACTGCTGGTGGAAGGACAACTGTGTGCTAGAGCAAACATCTTGAGAGTCAAGCCCTTAGTCACCAAATTCAACCTAGATGTTTACCCCTGTAGTTGCATAACATGATCACATTGAAATCATCCCTTTTAAATATTTAAGGTCATGTTCCACTTAGTTAGGCAGGTAGCCTACACAGCTAAAGTCATGTTAGCAACTTTGCTTGGTTGTAAACCCAAGCTCAGCATGTGAGGCTAGTGTTTACTAAATGTCTGTGCAGGCAATTGCCGAGCGCATATCGTTATAGTGTGTATATATAGCACATAGCACTTAACTGTTTGGTAATTACAACCTGCAAATAACTCACTGCTGTGTGAAAATGTCTACCTTTGCAAAGGCAGCCACTGTTCTTATGTGTCTCTCATGGCTCAAGGCCAAATGCTAGAGCCATAAATACAATCAAGGTTGTGAAAATGAGTGATACTGCTTTGACAATTTTTGTACTGCTGTTATAGTTACATTTCAGTCAGGCAATGTCAGGGTCTTATACACAACTTAAGGCTTTTAAATAAAGGGTAATTAAGGTTATATATCAGTCTAATGTTTGACATCATGGAGCACTCATAGCCCTGCATGCTATGGTACTGTCCTTCACATAAAAAAATAGTAACAGCCTAAATTTAGATAGATAGATAGATAGATAGATAGATAGATAGATAGATAGATAGATAGATAGATAGATAGATAGATAGATAGATCACATGTATGTTAAAATAATTTGTGTGTTCTCTGCAGAGGACATGGACTAATTATTTTTTGTTGAAAATCAAACATTTGCTGTCCATGCACAACACATACTTCCCCAAAAAAAGGTGCATAAAAAGACTAGGATGCAGGAAAGTGGCAGAGGAAGAAGCAGTGAGAGAGGGAAGTGGCAGAGGAAACAAGTAGCAAGAGAAAACCCAGCGACCCCAGCGGTGCCTGACCTTGAATGATTGACCCAAATGTGCTAACCCCGAAATAGCCCCAGCTAATACCCTCAATCATGTTAAGAAAGTCAGTGAACAGCATAATCAGCACATTATGTAAATGAAATGTAAAGCCTTTCAATGGTGAACGGGCAGAGGCTTTGGCGTGACCCTCTACCTGCTTGCCTTAAATCCACCCACACTGAGTGATCTACGCTGATGAAGGCTATTGAGCCTCGCAGCTTGAACTACTGACCCCAGAGCTGTCACAGGTCACACCCTTGTGCACATACACTCACCGACCCAATCACATGCAAGTGGTGAAAAGAGGATTCCGTATCATGTTCAGTAATCGCCCCCTCTTAAGCCAGTACTGTGGCGGTCTTAGCTTAGAACGCTGAAACCTTCTATAATCGCTTCATTTTTTAACAAGGTTTGCAAAATCCTGTGCTGTGATTTACTGTCATGCTATAAATGAATTGTGGTATGAACTAAATTTAATTTGACCACATTTCAGTTCAATCAAGCAGAGTAGACTCAACATACACTGGCTTTGATTCCTCAACATAAAACGTATAAAATATGTAATTGGGTTCAGGAGAACACACCATCAATAACAAAGTTAATTTGTTCATGAAATTTTGACAAAGTGAATACATAAAGCATTTTCAAATGTATAAAAGGACAAGAGCACAATATGTTCACTCAAAATGAACTGGCTTTGCTCCACTTGGAGTTTTTGTTTCATGCTTTTTGTCTCATAGCAAGAAGGTCCTGGGTTCAATTTCCAGATCCTTTCAGAGTTCTTGTGGGTTTTCCCTGAAAGCTTCTAATTTCCACCCATGGTCCAAAGGCATGTAAAGCAGGTGAAACTGAAAATGCTAAATTGCTCCTAGGTGTGAATGTGCCTATCAGTGTTTCAGCCCTGAGACCTGCCCACTGTGTTTCTCTGCCATCATCTCCATGACAGAATTAATATCTTAATAAACTTCAGTTTGCTGTTCTGAGTGTGCTGTACACAATTACTACTCCACAATAATGGAATGGTATGTGAGATAATCAATGAGCAACAATGTGCCTTGGGCATCCATGACCCTGTCATTAGTTCACTGGTTGTACTTTTAAGAATCACTTATGGTGGGCACTGTCCACAGCATACTGGAAAGACCCCATAAGACCTGACGTTTTGGAGACGCTCTGAACCAGTTGTCCAGCCATCACAGTGACAGCTTTCATATTTCCTGCTTCCAAGACTCAATTTGAGATAAACCAAGAAGTATTAGTATCAATTTGAGTTAAACCAACTAGTATTTTGAAATACTAATTACAAAAAAATCACACAATTACGCAATTACTAACATTATTTTGTGACATATAGATTTTTACATTTTAGCAATTTCTGTCCTTTATCATAGCAAAAGAGTTCAATGGCATATAGATTATCTACTAAAAGGAGGTTTACAAGCACACATGACAAAAACAATTGCATTTATTTGATTTGTTGTATTTTTTTTCAACAGTCGTTGAAAGTGCAGAGTCTTTGAACAGTAGGTCTCTACTAGTTTCACAAATGAGAAAGAACTGAAGTGAAATGACCCCATGCTCATCTTATCCCAGTGACAACTGGAGCCTCTAAAGGTTAAGGGGTTAACCGCGTTGGAGAAGCTGCTTGGCCCAGACTGCAGGGCCACGTGAAGTAGCACTACCAGCGAGCAGGCCGATTCAAGCAGGCTGAGTCGAGGGCTAAGCACACCTGGCTCACATTTCATTGCCAGAAATCAGACCCTGCTGAGAGCAGAGCCGATCCTTTTCTGTTACAGTGGCCACCACACACACCACAACATGTACCGACGGGAATCCTCTGGCTGCCTTCCAGAATGAGCTAGGGGGAGACTGTGCATAAATTAATGATGCTTCTACATTACTCAGCTGAACGTTACTAGTTGGACCTGGATAGGGGATCTAATTCTGGCTAGATGCTGGAGACGCTGGAAAATATGTATGCAGGGAGGTGTGTGTCAGTGTGACACATATCAAAATGAATTTGTTATTATTGTGAGATCACAGCATGAATATTATTGTAAAAAAAATCACATTCATACAATGTATTAATCAATGTGATAAATGTGTATAAAATGGCTCAAATGTATAAATTTACAGGCATCAAGTATGTTTTATGCACAATTAATGCAGAGGCTCTTTAGTGTTTCATGTATTTATGAATTTTTTGTTGTCCGCTGACCATTGTGAAGCCAAATGTGAATTTACAGAAATGAACAATACTGTTATCTATGTAGGGTCATGTGCAAATGTTTTGGCACCCCAGAATGTTATGTTATGTTAAACTCTTAATTATACTAGTAAATAAGTAAAATTTGCAATCTGGTGTGTTATATCTTTTGCAGAGCCCCACAGTGGCACAGTGGGTAGCACCGTTGCCTCCCACCTCCAAGTTTGGAGGTTTTAATTCGGGTCCTGGCCTTGTAAATGTGGATTTTACATGTTGTTCTTGTAGTGGAGTGGGTTTCCCTTGGGGTCACTGGTTTCTTCTACAATCCAAAGACGTGTGTCAGGTGAATTGTGGATTCTAAATTGACTGCAGGTCTGAGTGTGTGAGTGAATGGGGTGTGTGTGTGTGTATGTGTGTGTGTGTGTGTGTGTGTGCGCCCTGCCTCATGCCAATAAACTCTGGGATAGGCTCTGGGTACCTGCAACTCTAGTAAGCATTAAGTAGTTACAGAGAATTAATCTTTTGCATATGACTGCATTTGCAGCATCTATTAAAAAAACTGTCTAGAATGATGAACAGGGCTGTGGATGGTTAAAAAATGACTATAAAGCTGAATAATATTAAGAATGGTGTAATACTACAGTTAATATTCATAAAGTATACTGTAAGTGTAGCATAACTCTAACTTCAAATGTTGATATATAAACCCATACAGTCTATACTGTGTTTCCAAACTTTTGAACGGTCATGTATGTACAGTATATATAGATTGTTTGAGGCTAACTGGCTGAGAAGTGTAGCCTTAATCTGGCAGCGAACATCTGCAGGGAGCGAGAGAGTTCATTAAGGGCTTAGGGAGTGAGGCAGAGTGAAAAGGGTTACGCAGGAGGCAGGTTAACTAATCCAGAGCCCACTAAGATTAGAGCCACACTAAACCCTGGTGTATTAAAGCCATACCGCACAGACTAGGTCTCTAAAGCCTTTAAACAGAGGCGTAACTGGGTCCAAACTACTGGGCTATAGCCTGAACATTTCGAAATATTCCTGGATCTTCTCTGGGATTAAAAGAACATAAACAAAATACATATGGCTGATATGGACTCCTAAATGACATATGAGATGCTGCCACAGCCCCATTTCGAAATATATTCACAGAGCTATGAATGGGTTCAGGCCTGATGTCGGTATGCTACACATGTTCTCTTTTATAAACGGATTACGACGATATGAAAGAAAATGAATGGATGGGTACACTGAAGAAAAGGTACAGGATCCAAATGTTGACCAGTCCAGGGTGTTTCTCCGACTTTCACCCTATGACCCATCCCACAACCCTGGTAAAGGATAAGCAGTGTAGATAATGGGTGAATGGTTGGTAGTGCTGAAATAAAATGTATTACAACACAATTAATACATTTAAATGTGCTTCTTTTGGTAAGAATTGTGTTGGTGTAATGCTTTATTCATGTGCAACCACTTCAAAGCACCATTTTTTTTCTGTCCAGCAAAGACAGCATAGTTAGAACATTGCTATTTCAGCAGTGTTTTATGTTCAGGTATGTTTGCATATTATGGACTAAACCAGTTTCTATTATAAACTAATAATGATAATAGAAATCGAATAACTTTTTAATGAGACAAACAGTGCCAGTTAGATTCTCAAAATAAGCACTCAGTTGTGTTCTAAACAAAACACTTCCCTATTTTTACCTCCAAAAACGTTGAGTACTGATTGATTTTTACTGATCTGCTGCATTCAATCTAGTTCAGCAGGAGTGTTTACGCCCTTTTTTAATTTAGCATGCAATTGGTCCGATTTTTTTACGTACTGACGATATTTGTTATATGCTCAGAAAAGCATATACGCTATATGGCCAAAGGTATGTAGACATGTGATCATTTATTTAAATTATTTATTAATCTTAAAACAACATTTGTTTTACTTACTAAACAAACATAATGCTGCAGCACTGTGTCCTCAAGGTCTAGCTTTGTATTTAGCCATAGATCAAGCTATATTGGGACTCCTGGGTCATAAATCTTTGCAAATTCCTCTGGGCACTTTGAATCAGTACATGGCCAAAGGCCCCCACAACATTAGAATGTCGTCCCAGGAGGCCTGAGTACAAAGAGCTAAATTTACACACACACACACACATATACATACGTGCTTGCATTTGCCTATTCAACATCCTATAGTTATTGTTGTTGCAGAGATACTTAGTTTAAATTCTATTAGCCAAATATATGAATAAGTGCTCAGCATGTGTTGACCATCATATGGGAAGCCTATATATTGCAAATGTCACAGAGATAAGAACAGTGGACAATGATCAGGCAATACTATCATTCCACAATTCATGCAAGTATGTTAACAAACTGCCGTATTCCTCTACTACATATGTGGAAGGGCAGGGCACTTCTTAACACAGTCTGTTTTTTTGCCTAAAAATGAAAAAATATGTTTGAGCCGCTCAGTAACTTTGCAGTTACTGAGATGAGCAAAAGCATGTTCTGCTGTATCCTGTTAAACTATATGAATTATTTATGCTACATTTTAGCTTGGACTGGACCTGTCTGACAATAACTTAAACAGTACATAGTATTTTTAGCTAAAAAAAACCCCCCACTGCAGATAAAGGCACTAAAACACAGTCTGGCAAAATGGCTATAAATGGGTGTATCCATTGGGCTTTGTTTCTTATTATCTAAGTGATCATTCAGTCATACGTGAACACACCACAGCACACAGTGTGAACAGCACGAAATTCACCCTCTGCGTTTAACCCATTCACCAAGTGAAGCAGGGGCCAGCCATGAACACGGCGCCCGGGGAGCAGTGTGTGGGGACGATACCTTGCTCAGGGTACCTCAGCAGTGCCTAGCGGTCTTGGGGATTGAACCCGGACTTTCTGGTCACGGGGTAGATGCCTTAACCACTAGGCCACCCAGCTGCCCCAAATTATAAGGTATGTATGACCCATTTTACCAACAAACAGCCCATTTTACCAAGCAATCTAACCATTTCTAATTCATTGAAAATTATTTTTTTTTAATCGATTAAGTTTAATTAAATTACCAGCTTGCATTCTAGTTCTATCAGTTAAATCATGGCTTTATGGAGTGCATGCATGTGAACTACAAAATAAAAGTCATAGTTAATAGCAGTAATGGACCTTATATGAAATTGACCACTGGGTTTTGTGCCTTAGGAGCCATAGTAGACTAGAAATATATTAATAAAGGGAATAGTACAGCTTACTTTTATTACGGGTAAGCTGTACTATTCATTTATTAATATATTTCTAGTCTGAGTATATTTATTATATATTCAGGTATTTTTATTCTGTATTGTTATGTCTTGTCTGAGTGTGCAGTCGTGATGTGAACAATTTCCTCCGGGATAAATAAAGATTTCTGATTCTGATTCTGATTCTGATAGTATGGAAGATAGCGTGCACAAGGCCATTCATGCGACTTACACATATTGGCAATGACAGGTATACTGCTCTACAAACATGACTCGGTGGTCATAAACCTTGTGTTCTCATAAAAGGCCTGCTCACTAGCCTTGAGTTCACATGGGAAAACTGCGCTTTTGTGGTAAATATATAGCACAGGGAAGCTTTCTTTCATATCGGGGAATAAATCGTGCTCGTTTATTGCCCCTAGCCACTTAGTAGTATTTCAGAACGAATAACAGCAATGTTGAGGCCAAACCTCTAGATACAGCTATAATGTACTGACTGCAAGGGAGCCATTATTTCTAAGTGACTGTTATCCAGCAAGAAACTAGGAAAGACATGCTAACCCACATATCTGTTACAATTTGCAACGAATGAGGCATCGTCCATGCACTGCAATGCTCAGTCAGCTGCTCTAAACGGGCCGCTCCTTGCAGCGGAGCAATCAGTGCTTGGCCTACTTTTCTCTCTTCCTCTGACCTGGAAAGGCGCCTTAATGTGAAGTTAATGATATCACTACAGATTTACCTGAGCAAAGCCTTCAGTCTAAATGGGTCACTCCAAGCAGCAAATTAAACGTCCCTTGGTCTGCTTGGGCCACTGCTATAGAGGGATGGGATAGCTTCAGGGCCACATACCCACAAATATGCAGTTCAGCAAGCCCTGGATTACAGTTAAGCATGCAGAGTTTAACAAGACAATGCTAGACAGCTGAGATGAGCAGCCTAAGCCTTAGCTCAAGTAGAACTGTTTTTACTTTAGTTAAACAATGACCGAAATGTGAGCAAAAAAAAAGCATCAGATCCAAATCAAGCCCTCAGTATTTGACTACCCATAGAACTGCAAAGGAGTGTCATAGTACATCTACCACAAATCAGCAGGGGCATGACTGAAATCTACCAACATAAGAGGCTGAGCCCATCTGTATGTTTTGTGGGGTTTGGTTGGTGCTCCTTTCCAAAATGAACGAAACCAATGGGAGACAAATATGAAAACTATGGGTTTTTTTTCATAGAAAACAACTGGAAATAGTTTCTTTTCTGCGGTTTGTTAAAATGTATTTGCTGTTTAGTTGGTTTGACTGGATAAGAAGCCCCTAAAGATACACTTTTAAAAAAGGCAAAGAAAAGAAGTCTGGGCGCATGTAAAAAAAAATGTCTTTGTCCCAAGAGCTGTATTATTTTGTGTGAAGTTGCTTTCGACTCTGATCAGCATTTTTAATGATGCCATGAAGCCTATCTATATAAACACAGCAACACACAGCTAAACACAACATTAATATTGCTCACCATTTTTATTTGCAAATAAACGAAACGCTTCGCTCAGGAGGTTTTTCTGTTTTATATGAGTGCCATAAAAAAAAGCTGCTTTTTCATTTTGCTTAGTTTCCATATTGGTAGGCCGTTTTATGTATTAGTACACAAAATCAGCAAACAGGGGTCATTTGAGAGGCCCATATCGGCCAGTAAAGCTAGGAGGTGCAATCTAAGCAGCAGACCCTAATATTGACTGTTACTGTGATGACACTGCACAGTGCCAACATTTTGCATACAAACTTTTTGTTTGGGAGTGTGCTAACCTGTGTTGCGAGACTGCAGCCAAAAAATCTGTGATTGTTGGGCATCATTATAAAATAAAATAAAAACACTTCAGCAAGAGATGTCTGAGCAACTGCAAAAATCATAAAAAAGGAATTAGGGGCTCAGTGTGGATGGTTAAATTGTGAATGCATAAAAACAAATAATTTCCTTAAGTAGACGTTAAAGTACAAATCCATTAAATTTGACTTAGTAAATGTGCCTTATATATATATAAAACACTTTCACCTAGGTGATACTAGGTTAACATGCTTTTGCTTTGCTATATGCCTTGATTATAACAATCCGGCTAATATGACAGGCACTTTACTGCCTGTGCATTGAATATGAGAACAGCCACTGAGTCTGGTGCTAAGTGGTCTTTCTTAAATGTACAGCTATCGTTCTGAAGCCATTTCTTGCCCACTTTAGAGACAATTATTCTCCCCGGGAGCCCCATTATGATGGTGTAAAGTTGGCGAGAGTCGTGGTGGATAAATGTACACATTGTTCTCGAGTGGTGAATTGCATAAGTTGAATGTGCTGCACTTTAAATGACAATCAAAAACTTGCACTGGCCTGCCTGGGTGTGAAGGAACAACGCAACTGTTTTCTCACCAGGTTAGCATGCAAAGCCGCAAGAACACAGCACGATCACTGCTCTGAGGCATCTTGTAAAAAGTGCCTGCCAGAGAAGCTTGAAGCCATCAACAATCTGACCTAATGAATCTGGCACAGCATTAGAGAGATCACAATAGCTCTCATTTACGAGTCGCCTGTCAGAACGTAAAGGGCTGTTTGCAGGTACAGTACAAAGACAGCAAGTACTGAAGAACAGAAGACTGACTAATAGCTCAACCCCAAACAAGAACACAGTGTATCGCACATGTTTTTGTTCACGTGTGCTGAGTTATTTATACAACACACCAGGGATAATTACATTTGCTTTGCTATGAATTGTAGATGTAATTACATAATTACATAGTTAATGCTCACGAGTTTGGACATTCTGTTCTGGGTTCAAAACATTCTGCAAACATTTTAAAAGTATTTTAAAGTGGCAAAAACACAACAAAACTGTAAAAGGTGTTTTCTTTGCACAGCTGTAGGCACAACACTAACTTTCTATAAATGTAAATGTAAATGTACAAACAAATATTTGGTGTTGATTGAAAGGTTGGACTCACTTAGAAAAAAGATTATGGATTGCATTTATTAAATATGTAATAGCAGAGAATAGTTTGAATTGACAAAATCTTCATCTAGGGAGTAATGCAACAAGTTAGTTAATGTAGTCTAGGCATTTATTTTTCAGTTTGCTTCAGGTGCCCTTGTGCAATGCAGTTACCTGGACTCACCCAGTGGAAGGCTAAAGGGATCATTTTAGCTGATAAACATGTGCTTGTTTTGGGGCGGCCTAAAAACTAACTGGAATCCACTGGGATAAAGCCATGGGACACTCCTTATACTAACTGCCCTCCGCCCTCTAGCCCTTTGTGTTTCTGTTTGCGTGACTTGAGGCCATGACTTTGACGCAAATCCAAATGCTTGGCTGCTTGTTTGATTATCACTCGTTGCTTGCTAAGAGTTTACAAATTGACGTTTACTCTAGCTTGTAAATCAGTCAGGAGGAAAGGAGGAAACCTTTCAGGATTTTCCACTCCAATGTGTATATGCTTGTGCGTGTGTATGTGGTGGATAGTATCGACACTGCTGTGGCTGACGTAAGGCCAGGTTTGTGTTTGCTATCATATCACACACGAGTCCATATTTACATTCAACATGGTTGTAGTAGAGAAAGAGCTGGATGCAGACAAATTGACTTGACCTAGGCAGGGCCACAATAACTTCCACCAGCAAAGTAGAAGGTGAAGCTACAGGGAGTGGAGGTGTAGACTATTATATATAGCAAGTGGAGGTGTAGATTATGGCATTAATACATTTTTGTTAGCTTATAAATCACCTAGCCATGCATATATCAAGCCAACTTGCTTGAGATTTTTAAGTTGAGATGGCATTATTTCTTTTGTTGATATTGAAACACTGAGCATCAATCGATAATTCCATTGAAATAATTACAACCTCAAACACTCTACACATATACAACTAGCCATTTGACATCACCGTGTGATCACCGTATTATGCTACAGGACTGGATCAGATTCATTCTTCTTAATTTCTGAAAACCTGTCCAGGATATTCTGCTGCTATTCAGCCCCTACAGAACGACATGATGCCATTTCCACCCACTACCTCTGCGTCACTGGTCAGCTCAACATGCTAGGAGAGAAGGCTAATTGTTAGTTCTAACATCATGTTGAAAGAAGAGAGGAGAGAGATGACCCACCCGGAGAGAGCAAGGCCAAGTAGTGAATTCCCAACCCTGCTACATTTTTGTTGTGCATGTCTCATGTTCCACATGTATATAAAGGTTTCCCAAAACCTTTGATGGAATGCCATTCTGGGGATTCTCATATCCACCTTGGACCACTCTGTTGTCGCAGCCTTTGTCATAACTGGCTGAAATGTTGGGAAACATACATCATTTTGTTACATCACCAGTCTTATACATGGGCATGATTTTAGTTAAATTTAGGACCACCTCAAGGTAGGCCCAACAAGATAAATATCGGGAAAAATTACTGATTCTCCAACAATATCATTAAGACAATGTTCCTTTTAAATCACACTCCATTCAGCTTAAAAGCCATTAAGAAGACGATTCTTTGGGTTAGCCGTCTATAACACTGACTTTGTTTAATAGAAGTAAAACAGACAAGAGAACCATAGATGGTTTCTGTTTTCAATTCAGAACCCTTACATCACTAATTAGCCTAAACTGGAATCTTCACATGTTAGAGCATGGATTAGTCGATTGAGCATGTTGACAGTGGGCATGTAGGATTAGGGCTAGAGCAAATGCTAATTTCTTTGAGGTTCTAATGGAAAAAGAAGTCACATGGGACAGCTTACATGTATATAGTATGACTCATTTTCCCACAGCATCTTTTACTTACAGTAGCATTATTAAGGCCTGCTCTTCACTCTGCTTAGGCCTGTTTTTGGAGCTCTTCTGGCCCCCTCTTTTCTGTCTTCTTGATATGAGCATGCATATGCATAACATCTCTCCTTCCTCAACTGTCTCACACTCATGCTGTTGAGAACACGGTGTAAGTGTGATGCTCAAGTGCCCGATAAATGAAAAGGTTCTGTGCCTTTTTTACACTTACCTCTATGAACTTTTCCTCACCTCCTTGATACTGTCACCAAAACCACCAACCAAGACACACAGAGAGAAAGAGGAGTGCCACTATGTACTGACTAAAGGAGCCAAACATTTTGCACGCATACTTCACACTCTTCAGCTCTGAGGAACCGGAAAGTCTCTAAAGGCTAAGGATGTGTAATATGAGCTCTAATTTAACTTTGTAGTTTCATATAATGTCTGGTTATTACAAACATCATAGTAAATATTTCTATTGTACACAGACAATATGGAGACCTGACCATCACATCTACATGAATTTATTGGACATCTTGTTCCAAAATCATGGGCTTTAATTTGGAGTTGCCCTCACCTGTAGCAGATATAACAAAATCCACTCTTCTGGGAAGGAAGAGATAAAGTAAGTAAGTAAAGTGGCTCTTATTGTCATGTGTGAACACACCACAGCACAGTACATGGTGTGAAAATGTGAAATTCTTTCTCTTCATTTAACCCATTCACCAAGTGAAGCAGTGGTCAGCCAGCGATGCAGTGCCCAAGGATCAGTGTGTGGGGATGGTACCTTGCTCATAGGTACCACTATGGTGCCACCGGCAGTCCTGGAATTCAACACCCCAACCTTCTTATCACAAGTGCCACTTCATAACCATTAGGCCACAAGCCACTAAAACAAAAACAAAAAAACAACTTAGTGCTAGATTTGAAGCATCTTCAACCCAGAAAACACATTTCCTGTGCTCCAGCGCCCACTAAACTTGTTTGCCCACATGAGCGTCATAAACTCGAAGCGTTGTATGTTGAGACATTTATAACTCAAGGACCTGTATATTCATACTCGACTATAAACACAAACCACATTGATAAATAAGTATTACTCCATGCATGTTAACCATTTGAATAAGACTTTTTAAACTCTCAGAATCAGAAAAATATAAGCGAGAAGCACAGAATATACCATAGAGTGGCTCCAATCAGTGTTATTGTTACACAAGCTTTTTTTCTGGGAGTTGCATTACACCTCTGTAGAATGTTTTAATGAGAAAGAACCTCTATCTCTTTATCACTGAACTTTCGTTTCATGTTTGGTCTCAGGTTTGATGGTGATTCCGAGTGAGTGTGTGGTGCTAAGCACAGTTTGCCTGATAAACTGCAGTCTTAGTAAACTGGACATTAAACTCCCATAAAGACATGTTTTTGGCTTTCTGTGCTTGTACATACTTTGCCATATGAGGTAATAAACTTGTACTCTGATTAATATTCACAAAAGATTGTTATTCCATTCAAAACTGTGACTCTCACCAGAACAGTCTAATATTCTAATATTACGTCCCATAAAACTCTCTGAGTAGCCCCTTCAACAGCCCCTCACTGCAACCTCTTTTAGTGTCTGTCCTCAAACGCACCCGGGAGGGAACCCAAATCTCAACAGTATCTGTGTGTCCACGGATCAAAAGAGCTGGAACAGGTGCTTTGATCGCACAGCTGAAAGGAGAGCGCCTAAACGACAAAAGAAATGGAGAGAGAAAAAAGAAAAGAAAAGAATGCCTTTGATGCCAGTCTTTGCATGGAGTGCAAAAAAAGAAGGTTTCAAAAAGTGTGTGGGTTGATTCAGCGAGCGGGTGTGGTTGGCATACTTCACATACGCACACACGTGCACACACACACACACACACACACACACACACACACACACACACACACACACACACACACACACA
>JBBIGB010000129.1:21058448-21069330 GCA_037577075.1 Alestopetersius hilgendorfi
TTACTGTATTACTGTAGTTAATGTTTTACAAGTTGTGAACGTATGTAGAGCAATGTCATGCTAATTCATCCCTTGCTGTCTTTCCAACAGAGTGCCAGCAGCTGATCAAGTGGTGCTTATCACTGAGACCATCAGATAGACCCACGCTGGAGCAGATATTTGAGCATCCATGGATGCGTCCTGCAGAGGTGTCCAAGGCAGAAGAAAATGACATTCGGCTTCGGACCATCAACACGGACACTTCCAGCATGAGCTCCAGCAAGGAGAGCCTTTGAGAGAAGGCCTTTGCTTTGGGGAGGGTCTGGGACTCAAATGGACTTCTAATCTGCTGCCCTGCCTTGCAGATACTTTTTTTTTTCCTCTTGTAGGGAATCATAATTTATTACAGTTTGCTTTATATCCTTTTATTTGTTCTTTTTTTATGATTCAGAAATTGTTTCCTGATGGGGAACATTTGCTGTTTGGGCGGACTTACCAGCATTATTTATTGTTATTGTTATTATAATTATTATTATTATTGTTATTATTATTATTATTGTTACAAGGCTGGTTTATGCATCTGGCAAGCCTCCTACACAGAAGTGGCTGCTCTCATAGAGCTTGGAGAATTTTTATTTAAATATTTTAATTTTTGATTTGGAGTGCCTTTTTGAAAGCTGCTGTTTGGGGGCTTTCATCATTGCTTTTTTTCCCCCCCTTTGAAGCTGGTATGGAAGTTGGCATGGCAGTAGGCTTCATCGAAAATTGTACGCAAATGACCAGCCAGCTGAAGGGTCTTATGATGGGGAGGGGGTGACCAATAGAAATACTTGAAACGCACTCACTCACTGCGTCTCCTTCTAACGCTGCTCAGTCACATTTTAGCCTACACAGGTCGTCTGGAAAACTGTTCCTTCTTTTTCTGAATGTGTATAGAGATTCAGTATAACCGCTGTACCTTCTGAGGGTATATAAACCCCCCTCCCCTCTACCCCTCACTCTTTTGCTCCTCATCCCACTGCTGAAACTACATTGGCCTGGCTCCTGGGTTGTGGGGGGCCTGGGTGTGAAAATGCACAATCAATGCAATATTCATGGATTTTTTTTTTTTTTTTTTTTTAATAAAGTAATCTTGTACAGTGTGTGTGGTTTTTGTGTACAGTTTTTCTTCTTTGCATTTAATTTATTTGTAACATGTAGACATTCCACACTCTGTGGCTATTTATTTTTATTTATTGTCCATGCTTAAATCCCAAATTTTGCATACCTTTATATGGCCTTTTGTTTGCATTCCTGTTGTAATTTTTTTTACATTTGGACAAGAGATGGTGGATGCACTGAAGCTGTTGTCAATGTAAAAAGGAATAAAACAAGGTTTACTTAAATTGGAAGAGCTATGAATGTTATTTAACCTCGCTTGTTGGTCATTGTTTGCCTTGAAATGGCTCTAATCAAAATGATGTTGTTTCGGCTCGGTGTAATCTCCATTTGCTAGATGGAAGCGTTTTAGAGAATTGGGATGGGACAGGGCTATTCTTGTCACTGGCTCCGTAAGCCAATATTAGTTCTCTCTGTCATTCTCTAATAGTTAAAGCTGTATGAAACACAATGGAGACACTATTTTTCTACAAGCAGCATTTCAATTAAACTTATTTGTACAGAACATTTTGTTGTGTTTCATTGCTCTGAAATAGGCTACTCTATAATGAAATTGGGCTGTGGATGAAATTTGTCTTTGTTACAGTCCAAGAGACTAAATAAACATTAAATTCTCTCTCAACAGTATATGTCTAGCAAGCCCACAATTAGGGCTGCTTCACCAGTAGATGGAAACGATATAATAGGAGGTATGAGTCACCTGTCTGGAAACACAGATTTTTCTTGTCTGGTGTTTTTTTTTCCTTCTCCTTATTAATGATCAAATCTGAAGGAAACCGAACGATACAGCTTTGCCAACAGATGGCATTTAACAAATTGCTTTTTCCATCTAATAGCCACCACAACATGAGTAGTTTAATTATCAGTTGTATGGCTGGTGAGTAACAGGCTCCTGACTGGCACCCATGAGTGCGTTTTCCAAGAACTGGGCTGAGGCTCCAGTGGGGACGTGCTGCCCCCTCTGGTGACATGGTGGTCTCATGGTTTGGGTTCGATCTGGAGCCAAACTGTTGGCAGAATCACAGCTGTTAAAAGCAACACTTCTCTCTCTGATCTTCAGCACCTGGCCATCAGACTACGTCTTACTTAAATGCTTTCTGTTTTACAGAGAAACAGAATTATTGCCTTAGTTATCTGACTCCACACTACAGATGGAGCAGATAGGGATTAGGTGGAAAAATGCTGGAGGATTCCTCCTTGTGTAGGCGATCTCTGCGATATTTATGCTGCCAGTAATGTATTCAGTGTCAAACACCATTCATTATCATATAAGTGTTGACTTTTACTGGCTGTAACATCACATAACATCCCATAGAGACACCAGTCAAGCGTGAATTGCCATACACAATGAAACACTCACGCAAAAGTGCATTTGTAAATGTTTGAGAAGTGTATTGCATATGACGTATAATAGTGTAGTATCCATTACAGTGTTAAAACACACTTAAAATAAAGATGCTAGAAGAGGGTTAATCCCATAGTTACAGTGTGTAGTTTTTTTTAACTGTTTTGGGTTTTTATTTCTGTTATATTATTTTAGTACCATAAGGCTGTAGCAAGATGATGACATCTGTTTTGACATTAGAGCCCTGGGTAAAGTGTATTGTCTTTGAGCCCCCAGGCTTTTGACATGTAAATGGCTTGAGTTATCTGAATCAGGAGGCCTTCTGTTGCGGCAGAGAAGGATCTCTGTCTCTGCTTCACCATAAAACAGCCATTAAACTCCATCAGCATATGCCATGCTGTTTCTCTCTTTCTGACCTTAGATCTTATCGGAGTGGTGTCTTATGCCATTTATCAGAGTTCCGTAATTAGATGAAGACCAAAAGAATAAACTCCTGCAATTAGATTTGTTAAATGTTTGTGTTCTCTGTGCTTCAGACCAGACCTCAAGGCAGAGGTTTAATGACGTCCAGTAACAATTATCTCATTTATTTTTAATGTTATTCGAAAAAGCAACTCAGCTGTAAACATGAACAACAATCAACCCCACTCACACCTTCTGGTTACACTGAAAAAAAAACAATAAAGGACGAGCAGACAGTTATATGGACACAACTGATTTTTTCCCTGCCTCCGAGTGTGAATATTAAATGAGTGACAGCTTGAGTGCTGGCTTGTGTTGAGTGGTAAGTGCCTGCAGATCAGGGCTGAGCTGAAATACTCTTAGCTCTTTATGGCACTTGCTGCCACCATCATACTGACAACCTGACAGACAAGCAGGAGGAGGCCAGATGGGCCTGCGGACCCTCAGAGTGCACAGACTGCGAGGTGGGTGGCACACAGGCAGAACCTTCCAAGGAAAAATGAAAATGAGTGAAAGAGAGGATATATGAATGAGAGAGGAAGGTCTGTGGCGTTTTCCCTGCTCAAACAGACCCACTTCAGCTTGGAACTTGTTAATTAGCTGATTAGTTGGATCAGGTGTGTAAGTGCAGGTCAAACACAGACACACACACACACACACACACACACACACACACACACACACATATGAAGTGGGTCTGTTAAAGCAGAGAAAGCACCAAAATTACTCAAACAAAATTAATTCAATTGTTATCAAAACCATGTTTAAAAGCCTTGCAATTAATGATAATTAACCTACACTGGTCTGCATGTGCCCAAGCATGTTCATTTACATAAAATGGCCTCTCCTAATACCTATGTGTCCCTTGTAGCCTGTAAAGGAACAACATCTCCGAAAGTCTACAGGAGGAGGACAAAATCTGTACCTTTTATGTGGCTCTATTTGTTCTGACATTTTATCAAAATGAAAACAGCAGCTGGTCATGTCAAATTATGTCAAAATAGAAAAACACCAGGAATGGGTTATTCCAACAGTGACAATATGAAAAGGTGCACTGATGGGTTACAAGTTAAAATACATATAATACATAAAAAATGATTTTATATTTATTCATTCATTTTTTGTAATCACTTAATCCTTACTAGGGTCGCGGGTACCCAAAGTCAATCCTGGGGTCTGCGGGGGCCATGCAGGGACTCACCCTGGGCGGGGTGCCAGCCCACCGCAGGGCACACACATAGCATCTACTCACACGCTCACACCTACGGTCAATTTAGAATCCCCAATTCACCTGAAACGCATGTCTTTGGTCTGTGAGAGAAACCAGAAACCCCAGAGGAAACCCACACCACCACGAGGAGAACATGCAAACTCCATGAACCCACACACACACACACAAAAGGCCAGGACCCAGATTTGAACACCCAACCCTGAAGGTCTGAAACAACAGTGCAACCCACTGCACCACTGTGGGGCCCCTGATTGTAACATAATAGTTATGAAGTATGCTTTATGAATTATTAATATGAATTATATGTTATGAATTATTATGAAGAATTATGCTTTATGTACAAAACTGTGTGTACACCAGGTGGATAAATGAGGCCCCAGGACTGGAAACCAATGCAGTAATACACTATTGCTTTTGTTAAGCCTTTTTTTAACTGCAAAGTACATTAATAAAAAAAATATTTACTGGAACATTGGAACAGTTTGTAGGGGTTTGTCCAGTCACTATGAAATGTTCATACATTCTGCAAGGCCATGGCTGGCTCACCTGGGTTCTGGAAGGAGGTGATTGAAGGTGTGAGAGTGCATTGTTCTTGCCCACAGAAGCAGATGGAACACAGTGTGTATACGCTGCAAATTGGAAAAATGGGGAAGATGGGATATGAAAGGGAGAGTGACAGGCCAAGTCGTAAAGACCCGGCTCCGCTTCTGCTCGGACTTGCTTCACTGCTGTTGCCAGGCTGTCCAACAAAACACAGCCGCACACAAACAGACGGTAAAAGAGGAGCGCTAATAATATGTTAGCAGCAGGCCAACACCTCACACGTATGTGTGACACATCAGCATGATGTCAGCTCGTCTCATGGATAGAGAAGGAGCCATCCTTTTGGCCGAGGTTCGATTTCCTCTTATGTGCAGATGCAACAGCTGCTATCATCGTCCTAATAAATATTCGGACTCTTCCTCTTGGAAAGTCCCTGTGATTTCAGTCTGAACACATAATAAAGGAAGGTTACGGACAGTAAAGGGTTTATGTGCTCAGATTTATGTGCTCATGAATCTAAAGCTAGACCATCGCAAAGTGCAACAAGTCACTGGATTCAAAATGTCAAGAGGGCCAGGAGATGAAGGGTTTGTAGAGAATAATGGAAATCCCTTTGTGCTTTTCCAGCAGACCTCAAAGGACATGTAGGCCTGCGTGCCCTCCTTTTATTTATTATGGATTACATGCTCAGGACTGTTATCATGTCAAGAGTGGGTGCATTGTGCATTATGTTGCAAAAATGAATGCACATTCATCAGAGAAGATGTAATTTCTTCCTTATAGCAAGCAGAGATCCAGTATGTGGTTGCTTTAAGAATTACTGCTAAAGGTAACATGTCCGATCTTGATGGGTATTGATATCAGCCGAACCAATCCAGTAACAAATCTAGGCTGAAATTGCACACACACTCACGTTGTGCGGTTTCATGATGTTATCTATGTATTCCTTCCTGTTGGGTAGCCAGGTGTTTGAGCATGTTGGCATACTTTTACAATTAAGTCATGTTGAAGCTTAATAGTTTAAATATCAGATATCAACCAATAATAAAATCTCAGTATCAGTATGTATAATTTAACTGAATAGTGAGTTATCCCTCCTGTG
Source organism: Alestopetersius hilgendorfi (assembly GCA_037577075.1). Classification (NCBI taxonomy): domain Eukaryota; kingdom Metazoa; phylum Chordata; class Actinopteri; order Characiformes; family Alestidae; genus Alestopetersius; species Alestopetersius hilgendorfi. The sequence goes on from JBBIGB010000129.1 coordinate 21,064,269, forward strand.
TCAACTCAGTTTTTATGCTTTTTTGTTTCATTACATTTTGTTTTGTGCAAAACTAATAATCGGAGTCAAATCAACATATCTCCTAGAGTACCATTACCAATCTAATTAGATTAGTAATTAGCTGGCAGTGATTTCTCCACAATATTGCTTTTTATTTATAATACTGCACAGGATGAAGAACAGGAAGACATTCAGCACTGCTGCAGCATCCTCTACTTCCTATTTCCAGAATAACCTGAACTTTATCACGTAATTTCAAGAAAGAAACATATATAATATCTGTTAATTTACCTATTTAAAGCTTAGAATGCCCTATTAATTACAACAGTTATGTAAGATCAGCCTATTAATTACATTATAGTGTTTACCAAGTGCACTTTATACACATTCTAGCATTTTTGCCAGTGTTTTAATACAACTCTGTGTTGGAATGATTCACTGGAACACAAAACACCATTATGGTTAGAATAACAACAATATAAATCAAAAGTACTTTGGTGTAAGAATAAAGTGCTAAAACAAGCAAAAGGGCATGCGAAAGAAACCACAAATAAAGAAATAAAAGCTAAGTAACTTAAACTATTAAGCCACAATGAATGCCGGAATGTCCCTAGTACAACAACAGACATTCTGAGTACCTGACACTTTTCTAGAATGCTTTGTAAACAACAGATAATTGCTTTTAACCCCAGAATGTTGATTTTCTTGTCAAGACACTGGATCTCCTGTTTTTAGGCAATACAGTGTATTTGTGCAGTACTTTTCCAAGCATCTCTTCCACAGTGTAGGAGCTGTAGCTCTAGACCTTCTATAACTAGACCTTCAACTAGCTACAAGACACTGAAATAATAACATGGAATTAGCCCATGCTTTTGTTATCATTTCTAAGGGTTAATAACTCTTAAACATTTGTTGTATAGAAGACAGACAAAGCATTATTCTTCTCTTTGTTCTGCTGTGATGTAAATCAAGGGCTCCTTCAGAGGCTGCATACAGTAGAAAAATCAATCAAGAGAGCATACTGTAGCTCATGGTGGGCTTATTATTGTAAATAAGGACGAATGTTCCCTTTCCTTCAAAGTGCTCTATAAACAAGGGCACGGAGAAAAGCAATGACTAACCCTCCTCCAGATGTAATAACAGGGTCAAATGCAAAGCAGTAATCATGAAGCAGAAGGGAGGGGAGATGTTTATTGTGCTGTGAAAATGGAAGGAATGTCTTCATCATGCCCCCGGCAAAGGCAGTTATGATATGATGAGCGACTATTGCACAAGCGAAGGGCGTGATTTGTGGGACGTGTGTACTCACGGTATGTTCTTCTGCATGCAGAGCGTAGAAACTGCACGTCCTACAGGCCAAACAGAACAAGCCTCCTTGGTTTAATTAGCTTTTATGGCCTAGAGAGGAACCCGGGCCTCAAAGTGATCAGGATGTGCCGGAAAGTCGAGCTTAAGAATAAGAAGAGTAAAGGCTGAGATGAGAAACGGTGGCTTCACTGTGTCAGTTAGGATTATAAACCAGCTCCAACTGCAGCTCTGCACACAGTAAAAATCCCCATCCCAAACAAAATGCATAAGTTTCAGCATTTTAGGCGTTTGTCCAAAGAACCCAATGTACCATGGTGTGTCCACACTTTTTGTACTAGAGACGCAATTAACAAATAACCCTCACATCCAAAAGTTGCAAGATTTGATTAGCTGCAAGATTAATAGTTAGTATATTGTATTGTTCTAGCTATACGATCATCTGTGATGTGTTGCTTGCATCTTGGTGTCGATTTTAGGTGAAGCCAAAAATAATGTAGACAAAACAGCAGGCTAACAAAGCACAACAAACACCTTTAGATGTTAATTGAGCTACTAATTGAACCATCCAGTCACCAGAAAATTTGCAACTTTAGTCCAACTGACCTCACTCTGCTTTATTTTCTTATCAATTATATGTTGATTTAAATTATACAATGATAGTGTTTGACTTATCAGCTTTCTGATTGGTTACTTGCCAGAAACTACCTATATGTACTGGGTGGTAGTAACGGGGCTGGCAAAGAATTTTTTTCTGCCACTTTTTAATCAATCTACTGGCCACACATCCTGCACTCATTAGTACACGAGGATCTGTGTTATGCTGTTGTGGTGGTTTTTGGTGTTGCTTTAATTAATATTGCTAACTAATTGATGTCTGTTTGTTTCTTATACATTTTTAAACCTGGTTAACCTTAGGTAGGGACACTTTTTGAGCTACATTTCTTCATTTACTGAAATATTCTAATAATACACTTTATGGAAAGTATTGGGACACCTGGCCATTACACCAACAGATACTTTAATGATATTACATTTAAATACATAGACTTGAATATGGATTTTTGTCCCCCCTTTGCTGCTTCCACTTTTCTTATAAGGCTTTCCACAAAATTTTGGAATTTCTGTGGGAATTTGTGCCGATTCATTCTGTAGAGCATTTATGAGGTCAGGCACTGATGTTAGATCAGAAGACCTGTCTCGCAATCTCTGTTCCAGTTCATCCCAAAGGATGGGGGGGGATGAAGTCAGAGCTCTGTGTGCGCCAGCCAAGTTTTACCACACCAAACTCATCCAGCCATGTCTTTATGGTCCTTGCTTTGTGCACTGGGACACAGTCATGCAGGAATAGAAAAGGTTCCAGCCCAAACTGTGTCCACAAATATGGCATTGTCCAAAATGTCTTAGTCTGCTGAGTGGTTTAAGATTTTCCTTTACTGGAACTAAGGGGCCATCTGAATTCATGATGTATGTCCCAATACTTTTGTTCATATAGTGTATCTAACAACAACAACAACAACAACAACAACAACAACAACAACAATAATAATAATAATAATAATAATAATAATATTAAGTAAAATATGTCACACTTTCAAAAACATCAGGGGAAAGTAAGAAAAAAAACTGCAAAATTTCAGACCATGTCACACTTTGTTGGTATAAAAGTCAGTTATCAATATATTCTACACTCTTCTTATGTTTTTCAGTCTAAACCCAGAATATCTTCATTGTTGTAGACCAAACTCCACAATCTATCAATCATGGATAAATGAATAAATTTAGTTTTGAAAAATGTATCTGTCATATTCATGTGAAGAAATAACAATTTCTGCCAGCTGTTCAGCCATGTTACTTATCTTCATATTTACTGCTTGCTTCGTGCTAGAGACGACAGCATAGCGAGGAATTATGAAGCCATAACAAAATAAAAGAGTGAGGCCTTTATGAAAACACTCATTGTAATGTTGAATGAGATGAGGTAAGCAGCCATCACCTTATATTGCAAAGGCATCAAGACGATTTTTCTAATTATTTTTTAGGATGACTGCAGGAGCAATGCATCATAATGATAAATGTATGAGCTTTCAGAAATGAAAATGTTTTTTAGTTGATGACAATGCTTCATACATTCCAGTAGCTACACTATCGGAAATCTGGGAATGGTGGGCACTGCCCAAGGTCAGAAATCATGACTAAAAATGGAAACATTTAAAAGCAGATGACACTGAGAGTGAGGCGCTGATGCCACAGAATAAGTTCCCTGAGCCTATGAATAAAAAAAGGCTTGTAAAACAAATGCGCCTCTCTGTGTGTGGTGGACAGAACCCATGGCAACAGCAAATTGGAGCTGTGTAACTGTGACCCAGTTAGGCAGGGTTGTGTGTTTCCAGATGGTTGCATCCACACTGCTCTGCTGGTTGATGCTTGAGGGAGCTCCCCCTCAGCGAGAGAATCAGCAGATAAGTGAGTTCCGTTCTGCCCTCTTTTCCCCTCTCGGTTCATCATGTTCTTTTCTTTCATGAGATTTCTCTTTTTTAGATGGTCTCACTCTTTCAAAATCTGTCCTTCACTCCTCATCTCGGAAAAGGAGTGAAAGACCTCCATCTGTTTCCTGTGAGAGCATCTAGTGATTGCAAATGTCCTTCTCTTCACCATTTCCATGTTAATTTCAGCTCTTAAACCGCTGAATGGAATTTCAGTTCAGTTCTTCCTTCTCATAACTTGCATATTATTTTCATAATTCAATGCCAGCCACTGAATAATGATGCTTAAAGCAATGGCACAGCCAAAAGTAAGATGCCCTTCACCAGATCAGACATGTTTGGTATATGAGGTTTCCCTTTGTTAACATGTTTATTCATTTTTTCAAGCTGCCAAATCATTAAAAGAAGCAGTTGATTAGTTGTCATCACCAGAAAAAACAGTGTACTGGGCAATATAATGATATAATGATAAGGCAAAGTGCCATATTTTAAAAAATAATAACAACATATGTACAAAACTTTGAATTTAAGATCATTTCTTGCGGCTAGCTGGTGTGTTCTCTTCATAGTGGAGCTGATCTACCATAGCATGTTCTTCAGAGCTGTGATTAAAACAGATTTTGACGGAGAAGTGCACTCGACCAGCCGAGCTTAGCAAACCCTCTGCAAGTGTTGATGAACCAAAGCCAGTCAGCTCTGGGCACCATCAAATTATGGCTTGCACACTGTGGGAGAACGGAAGCTGCCATGTTGGAGAGTCCTGAGGACAGATGTAGCTGCCTGATGAGCCAGCAAATGACAAAGCCAATATGGTCATGCTGCTAATAGTCAAACCAGCCACACTCACGTTTGTACAGTAATACTAGGATGTTGAAAGCATGAGCATGGACCATCAAAGCTGCTGCTATTGCTGAATACTGTTGCTACTATTAGTGCTGCTAACTTTGCAAACAATTAATGCTGTACCACACTGTGCATAATCAAAAGCATGGGCATCATTAAGCCTATTTTGAGGGGTCTGAAGCCCACCCCAAAATGATCCCAAGCCACCCTAAATATATAGTCATTATTCTACTATTTTTAAATTATATATCCAAACATTTCACTGAGCGCAGATACGCACTTTACAAACAGAAACAAGACTATGAACTGAAGTGAAAAATAATAAGTCTAGCTATCATTAATGGATTAAAATGATGTACTGGTTGTTGCAGCTGCTGTAGGTAGCAGACGGGCATTAGGACCCAGGCGGAGCTACACGGCGCTGCTTG
>JBBIGB010000129.1:21091029-21102015 GCA_037577075.1 Alestopetersius hilgendorfi
TCAAAATTTCTTCATTCTCAAATTTTTTGGGGAGATCAGAAGGTCTGAATCCCTGGACTGCTAGTGACACTGCTGAGTTAAATTCAGAGAAAGAATTGCAGATTGTTCACACTGTGTGCTGTTGTGTGTTCATGTGAGACCATAAATGGCTTCTTTAATTCTGTTCCCTTACTGGATAACCGGTATTGCATCTTGTAGTCAATATGTAGTGACTGGGAGGAGTAGAACCCTTCAAACTATTCAAAAACAGTCCCTAATCATCATTGCATTACATGCATCTGGACAATTCCTAATCATTTCCAGTGAATTAAACAACATTTGTACAGTTATACAGTCAAACAGTTAATTATACAACTCTGAGTCAGTTGTATTTTTGTTTGGTCTTTCCTTGACTTCTTCCCCTCAGTAAACCTCCCCCTTTCTCTGGTACTTCTATTCAGCTGTACCTCGTGCCCTTGGCGCTTCTGTTTTCTTTGTGCCGTTTGGCCTTTTGGACAGGCGAATGCGAACACTGCTGCTGCCCACAATGGGATTCATCCTGTTATACTCCCTCCTACCACACAAGGAGCTCCGTTTCATTATCTACACATTTCCTGTCTTCAATATAGTAGCAGCTCGAGGTTGCTCCTTCATGTATGTTTAAGTAATAGTTTAATATTGTAAGACTTTACATGTAGTTGCTTTACTGTGTATGGGAGTAAACAGGTGTAAATCAATAGGAAATATAGAAATTTCATAACTGTTTACATTAATTAGTTTGGTATGACTTATAAATACACTGTTTGGACTATTAACACACTTTCTCCATATGAACATTTGTGAAAATTTCATGAGCTTGTTAAATAGCTGTCCAGTATAGCCAGGTATTTCAGAGCAGCACTAAACATGTAGGTACTTGAGAACATGGACTGAGAAACACTGTGTAAATGGTATTTTATCTGGAAAACTCATCTGTATTTTTCTCTTTCTGTTTCAGTTTAAACAACTACCATAAGTCATGGATATATAAAATTGGATCTCTGGTTGTAATGGGACATTTGGTGGTAAATGGCATGTACTCCAGTGTTTCATTATATATTTCACATCACAACTACCCAGGAGGCAAAGCCATGCAGGAGCTGCATGCATTAGTGCCAGCCACTTCAGGTACATTCATTTCAGGAGCAACTGATGGGGCTAAGAAATACACTGTAAAATAAGAATAGGCCAGTCTAATGGAGTCTGTGTTTGTTCTAGATGTGTCCCTGCACATAGATGTACTTGCTGCACAGACAGGAGTCTCGCGCTTTTTGGAACTGAATAGTAAATGGAAGTAAGTGTCCAACACAGTCCATTTATTACTAATTTATTACTTCTGGAATAAACTCTACAGCTGTATGGTTTCAGTCCAAATGACACCACGAATAAATAACTTGTATGTTAAAGCAACAAGAAAATCTATTTATTTACAGATAATATATTCATAAATGTTATATGAAAAGTACTTGTCCTATAACAAAAAAATACATTAGATGTTAATTTCTGAAGTATTTTATTAAACCCTTAAGCTGTATGGTTTGTCAAACCAAATTATAGCATGAATAAACAACGTATGTTAAAATTACATGAAAATCTTTACTTACAGATTTTTTATTCATATCTATTTTTAATATGAAAAGTACCTGTCCTATAACTAACAGATGTTCAAAGTGTAGCTATACAAATATATCACATTAGATCAACAGGGTGTGGCTTTTTTCCCTTTTGGTAAATGTTGGATATGAATGTGTTAACAGGACATAAGCTTTTTCCTGATTTTCTAGATATGACAAAAGAGAAGATTTGAACCCTGGACATCCATTCATGAAGACATACTCTCACATACTGATGGAGGCAAATGCAACTCACATATCACTTCTTCGGGATTCTCACCAACCCCTCATCTTTGTACAGGCATATGAACGCATGGTAGTCAAAGTGTTCCAAGTTCCACCATTCAGCATTAAATTAAACAATAAGCTGGTGATCTTGGAGAGATGGCCACTATCTCCACCCGGTTCATGAACTAGTAGTTTTAGTAAATATTGTTCTTACTAAGTGGACCAAATACATATGGACCAAGACATTTTTTTTATTTTTATGATAAACAGGTCATCCTTGTCTCAATTAAATAACAAAGGGATCTCACTTTATTATTGGTGGTTTGTCTCTGCAAGGCAAATGTGACACGAATGCAGTTACACCAACACAGTGATTATCTAGAGCCTCTGGTGCCACGCTGCACATATTCTTGACTCTCAAGAAAAACTGGTTTGTGGCCCACGTCTGCCTGCCTTCCAAGAGGCACCTGGGGTTGTGTAACGGCTTGGTCATCTGCTCACCACTTCCTTTTACAAAAGAGTAAAAAAAAAAAAAAAAGGGCTTTTACTGTAGCATGTGATGCCTCCTGTGAAAGAATGCAACAACTTTACATTTCATGTCCTGTAAAATATCTAATATTACATTCATTATGAACATAAGTCCTCATATTAGGAATAAGACGATACTGAGGTCAGACAAGTATATGCACTGTACAGATCTAGCACCGTGAAGATGTTTAAATTTAAAAGCAAGACAAATATTTGAAAGAGTAAACCTTTTATTAACAAAAGACCACGGAAATTGCATGGTTCCAGTCTGAATGCTTACTCATTAGCAAATTTGGGTTTTTTTTGGAAATCTTTATTTATAAAAATGTACACTGACTTGACTAACCCATAATTTAATACCCCAGAAAAAAAAAAGACATTTGTGCTTGCAAAATTCAAACAGATTGCTCACCCTGAAATTACAGCATTATATTACATTTTAAGAAATTTTAACAAGTTTAAAAGAAACTAATTCTAATGACAGTACCATAAACCACAATATCACATGAAAAGATTAAATTACAAACATTTAAACATCTTTCAGTCACAGCATTTTCTTTTGGGCCATGTGTTCATATTTCACAATAAAAAACGTATTCAGCGTCCCATTCTATTTTACATCATCATTGAGTCAAAGGATATGACGTGGTTTGCACGTCATGATATTTACAGCATTTTGACCTGAAGTAGTTCAATTAAGGCACAAGGAGAGAGAAGACAAAAAAAATCTGGCCGCTAAAAAAAAAAAAAAGTGAACAGCAACACACTGCTACCCCTATAGTTCTATAGCATTCATCTCTCCCTCCCTCCCTGAAAACACTTTTCACCAGGTGTAAGACCAACTCCAGTTATCAAGTGTTGAACAGTAGTACACATACAAAGCATTTATTTAAATTAACATGATCTATAAGCTCTGTATACCAAATCTAAACCTCAGTGTAAAATTTTTAAAGGGCCACCATCGGAGATGATTTGGTCCTTGGTTTAAACAGGGTCTAAGAATAAGCCTGCACTCATTAAAAAATGTTCTCAGTACTGAAAATATATCAAAGGAAGGTTGACCTTTAAAAATAAGAGTCCTTCAAGATTTTCTAGCAATGGTCGGGACTGATTTAGGGCACAGTTCACACTTGATGTGCTGAACAGAGTCTCTGCTGGTACAATGCTGGGTGGACAGCCCACATAACGTATAGCTACTTTGGCAAGTTCAGGCCACAAGAACTTCTTGAGATTCCAATAATCCAGAGGGTCGCAGCTCTGGTCAAGGATGTCTTCTTCCAAATACTCCAAAACAGCAAGCTCTGATGATTTTGGTCTCTCCTCCTGCTTAATCTTTTGCCTTATGTCATCCATCAGGGCCCACAGGTTGTCCTTTTTGGTGGCTGGGCTGTTAGATGAAGTCGGGACCTCGCTGCATCCATTGGATAATGGAGGTTTAGTCTCTGTGGAGGTAGCTATAGATACCTTATCAAGTTCTCGTATGAGGTCTTGTTTGCACTGCTCTGCTTCCTCCTCGGTGAACAGGGAGGTCTTGTACCGAGGGTCTAGCATGGTTGCCCATGTATAACGAGGGTCATGAAGTGTGGGAGACATTCTGGTCACCATGGCGTCTTTCAGAGACTTAAGCATGTTGTCAATGCCCATGGTCTCATCAAAAAGCATGTCTATCTTGCGGTTGAGAATATGAATGAGTGGTATGACTTGGCCCAGTGTAGCAGTGCGGTTACTCATCTCCCTGCAGGCCACCTCGAAGGGCTTCAGAGCATTGCAAACTGACTGCATCACCTCCCACTGGTCACAGCTTATAAGTTCCCTGAAATTGCACTCTAAAGACATTTCGTCAATGGCTTTCTGTTGCTCGACTAATCTTTCAAGCATGAAATATGAGGTCTTCCACTTAGAGGGAACATCCTGGACCAGCTGATTTTCAGGTAAGTTATAGGTTTTTTGCAGTTCGGCCAGCTTCTCCTTTGCCTGTGGTGAACGATGTACTCGCTCACAGATCTTTCGAGCAATGCTCAACAAGTTCTGAACCATCCTCTGACTTTTTATGGCTTCATTGACAATGAGGTCTATGTTGTGACCAAAACAATGCATGATGTTGTGAGCACTGTCCTCCAGCACATTTCCTATGGCTTGATTATCAGTTACAGTGAATCCAATCTGCAGTCCTGAGGAAGCAATCCAGGTTTCCCAAAGATACTCAAGCTGCTTCTGTATGCTTAGCATATTGTAATCACAGTCTATCAGGGAGACACCAAGCAGAGCTGAGCAGTGGAAATCTTGGCCCTGAGGTCGGACGTGTGACTCGAACGTCACCCAATGGGCCGTAAGAGTCAAGTATTCCCGAGTTTGACTGCTTACCCATACGCTTGTTGTGAAGTGGATAATTCCACTCTCTGCTTCCTTGAGGTGCGCCAGAACAACCTCTTTTACACTTTCGTACATTTCTGGAATAGCAGTGCTGGTGAAGTAAGATGATGTGGGCACAGAATACTGTGGTTGGAGATATTCCAGTAATCGGTTCAAGCCAACGTTCTCCACCACAGCTGAAGGCTGAAGATCCAGTGCAAGCATTTCTGCAATGAGTCTGGTGATTTTTTTGGCAACTGGGTGGCAATCATCAAATTTCTCATTATTCTCCTCATATGTAGAAGTGTCCATGAGCTCCTGCTTTACTGCAATTTCAGCAGATGACACATCACCTGAGATACTACCATTATTTTCAAGCACATGTCCATGAAACCTCTGCATGTGCCTAAACAAGCAACTGGTGCCTAGATTGGTTGTTTTTTTTCCCCTGCTAATTGTGCGGTTACAGTGCAAACAGACCACCTTTGTTGGATCTCCAGAAGAAATTGAAAAGTGATTCCACAGTTTTGACGTCTTCTTACTAAAACCAGGCAGAGTGTGTGATTTCTTTTCACTAGCAGAGCTGTCGGTTGTACTTGCTGACATTTCCTCCTCTGCAGCGAAAGTGGTATGGAGTGACTGAGGTGAAGCAGCTTTGACACTTGTGCTTTTTTGGTTCTTGAGGACATCAGGATGTCGCCTCACCAGATGCCGCATCAAACAGCTCGTGCCAAAGTCGCCACGTTTGCCTCGGCTAATGACACAAGGACAGTATCGACACAGAGCCTTGAGCTGGTCAACTGGGGAGACCATGAAGTGGTGCCACACTTCCGATTTCACTCTTTTCATTATTTTTTTGTTCTGCTGAAAAACTGAACTTGGGTCTTGGCTCAGGCTTGGGCCTTCAGTAGAGTCATCTGGGGATGATGATGGAGGTACACATTCACCTTTCAAATCAAAAGATATATTGAGTGAAGGGTCTTGTCCAGAGTGATATATGTCCTCACTGACATCCATATTTAAAAGAAGGTTCTCGCTGTCGTCATTGGGCACATCATTTGATATGTTTTCCGGTGAAGTACAAGGCTCTTTTTTGATCTCCACAGGGTCCTGCACCTGCTGTGGGTGTGACAGTAGTGTTGGTGGTGTGGTATAAGGTGGTGGAATGGTGGAACCCTGTCCATTCTCTTCAATGACGATGTCTCTGTGGGCCCGCCACATGTGGCGAATCAGGCAGCTTGTTCCCAAGTCCTTCCCATTTTTACCACGGCTGAACTCGTTCATACAGTGGATACACACTGCTTTTGAGCTATCTGCAGGAGACAGATAAAAGTGTTTCCAAACAGCTGACCGCCTTCGGGAACTTGAGTTTTTATGAGTTGAGCCTGGGCAGTCAGACACGATGTCCATGGCATCGTCGTGGATGCTGATGGAATGTGGGGAAGGGACTGTGCCAGAATCTGCCTTGGCATTTGTTTCCATGATTGGCTTGACCGTTTGCAATGCCTCTTTGGATGCTACATCTGTGGCCTCTGCTAAAGAGGTGGACGGTGAGGTGTGATTGTTTAAGTGGGGTGTAATGCTAGCTGCCAGGTCTTCGTTATTTGGTGATACAATGGGAGGTATTAAAGATGAGGCAGAATTGAACAAAATATTTGAAGAGTCACTGTCTTGTAAAAGTACAGTGGGGTGAGCCCTTCGCACATGCCTCATTAAACAACTAGTGCTGAGGTCTTTCTCATTTTTACCTCGACTGAACTCTTTCATACAGTACATACAGATTGCTTTGGTACTATCACGAGGCGATATGAAAAAATGGTTCCAGGCAGGAGACTTCTTTCTAGGATTGAGGGGATTTCTAATAGATGATAGAAGGCTTTGTGTGACAGCGTCCATAGCGAAGTCGTAAAAAGTACTTGAGTAGCCACTGAGAAAGTTACCATAGTCATCATCATTACTTCTAGTGACAAAGGGACCTACAGCACCATCAAAGTAAAACTTTTCGTCTTCCTGGGCACTTTCACCTGTTTCATTTGGTTCCTCTTTGATATGTACACTTGTTTCGTTTGCAGAATTGTCCTCAACTACTTCAGTGCTCGGGCTTTGATTTGAAATGGTAGGAGAAGTTGGAGAGTCCTGCTTATTGCAGCTCTCTGCTTCTGGACTATCTCCTGAATGTCCGTCAACCTGAGAAGATGCATTAAACAATGTTCCCTCGGGGGATGAGGGCACAGAAGAAAAGTCTTTAGCCGTTGTGTCGGTAGGAGAATTTGAGGATTTTGCATCAGCAATCTCAAGTGGAGTAAAGCGGTATGTTTTAAATACATAACCATCTTGCCCCTCAATTTTCAAACAGGTTTCTTTGGCTTCTTGTCTCTTGTCATTCTCTAAGGAGCCATTATGTTCCAGGTGCACATCATCAGTCTTTTGAGAGACACCTTCCTCTCCGTCCATTTTAGCAGACTTTCTGCTAGGACAAGATCTCTTTAATGAAAGCAGCTTAAGAAATGTTCAAGTGTCATCAGTGTGGCTGTCACTTCTATCATCCGTCCAAATATTTACAGCAGTGCGTTATTTTCAAATCCCGATGAGGAAGACACATCAGACTTGTTCTGGTAGAAAAGTATAAGAATGCTTTGGGGAATCTGTAAATAAAAAAAAGTAAAAGAAAGTGAATAAAGAGCGTGCTTTTCACTATACAGCCAGTTATTCAGTCTTAAATTCAAATTAAAATCACAATTTCTGCATAATAATCTGTAAGAGATGGTTTGAAGTGAAATGGTGCACTGTAGAGAAATGTACCTATTTCTATTTACAGACAATAGAAACAAGAAATATGCAGTGCCAGTGAATCTAATGAATTTGTTGTAACTATAAAGGTAAAATATTGGCAAATATGGGGTGGTTTCCTTTGGGGGTTGTTTTGCCTTTAAGCACCTTGCATTTCTGACAAAAATTGATAAAATAAATAACTAAGACCTTCTCTCAAATTAGCAATCAGACACACATTTGTAACAATCCCATAATTTTCCCAATATCATAATTTTCTATAAAGGAAGCTTTAAAAACCATGAACTATTCTGAACAAGTTTCAATAGAAATGAGCATCATAAACCGTTGTTTACATCTTAACTACATATACTTTTTTTCTTTTTCTCCTAATATACACACACCCATACACTTTTAAATGTATATTACTAGAGGCCTGATAAATCACCAAAAGCCTGGTGTTTGTTTCGGAGTGCGTTCTACTGGGCTGTGTCTGCCAGAACAGTTCGGTGGTTCCACAGAACCCGGAACAGCGGCCCCAGACCTTCATTAGAGTCGTGTTTCTGTTTATCGTTCGTCCCCGAAGCTGGCTTTACCTCGTAAACAAAAACAACAACCCAGCCTGCTCTGTAAACTGCACGACAATACTCGTGTGGAATGCACAATTTACCTCAATTATATCCATATTAAAGAATGAAGTTAACCTGACTGGCCTGTGCTGAGGTGATCTGCTCTCTGGGCCCTTCCTCCATCACTTCTTCTTAAATATTTATTTACAAGACTACCCTCCGTCCACCTAGCTGGGGTAGCTAACTTTTCCGGAATCGCCAGTAGACCCTGTTCACAACTCGCCCAGAAAACTGCTGTTTTTCAGCTAAATACACAAAAGCGTCGATGTTTTTATCATACATTTTACTAGTACTAGCAATACGAGCAACCCAGCGATTCAAATGGGGGTTAAGTTACTTCCCTAAAGCTGATCTCGTTTAAATTAACCTTCAATAACACCGCGGTGCGAGGAGCTGCCTCATTTTTTATTAATAGTCTAGTAAACAATTTCCTGAACATATCACTTCCTGAAGCGAGTTCTTGATTACAAAACAACAACACTATGACCATTAAATAGGTCCGAAGAGGGTTAATGAGTTTTTTTTTTCTAGTTTCTGGTGAATCTTTTAGCAGCGTTAGCCTGTTAGCTCTCTCCACATCTTAACGTTACCCAGACAAAAACAACAGAGCTCCCGTACTTACTACTGTCACATGGATTTCGGAGCACTGACAGAGACTGCTTAAAGCAAAAGCTCACTTCGTGACATTGTTAAAGTCATCTAATTCATGTCTGTAGCGGTGGGTTTCGTGTAGAAGAATCTTTTCCCCCTCGATTAGGCCCTGCAGCACCGAGACTCAGACCTGGCGAGAGGCAGAACCAGGGTCCTGGGTGGCCGGAGAGCAGGAGGAGCTGGCTAGAACCAGCAGCGAGGGGAGAACTGGATCTGCCCCCCTCCTCCTTCCTTCTCCTCCTCCTCCTCCTTCTGAACACACACCACCAACCACACAAACCTCTCACTAAAGTAAATGAAAAAATAAAGATCTCCTACCTTCAGGAACGTGCAACTCGGTCTCTTTAGTGTGCAGTTAAAGTTAAATCACCAAGTAGGACTGATCTCAGACCAGGCAAGGAGAGAGAGAAGGGGGGGCAATTAATTTGGCTTTGTCCTCAGCACGGTTAAACACGCGCAGCTCCACTCAGCGTCGGACGGAAGGAACACGCTTTTATGACGTCACACATGGGGGTATTAGGGCAACACCAACATGGCGGGTGAGGGGCAATAAAAATAAAACAGCTCGACGACCCGGGGGGTTCTGGTGTGGTGTGGGGGGGCAATTTGGACACGTTATTAAACGAGTTGATCAGAAATGTGCACATATAACAATGTCCTGATAATCAGTACTAGATGTGGAGCTTTTAGTGCTGCCGCAGAAACAAGAGCTCAGTCCTGCAGACCTGCCGTTAAAGCCCGGCCGTGTTGGTAAACTAAACATACGGGGTTTCTTGACCTGAGGGTCTCTCTCAGGGGCACCGAGGCGCCATCAGGGGTGGGGCAGTTAGGGGCCTTTACGATTTAACACAGTTTTTTCTTACCCCTGTCTGCAGAACAAAGCTCATTATAATTACTGCTACTACGCTGCTACTACTTCTACTAATATTTTAAGTAGTATTAGCAAGAGTATTATCGTCGTTATTATTAATGTTGTTATTTTTATTATTGTTATTATTAGTAGTAGTCGTAGTATTTCACCACACAATATCTTCAGCTTGAAATTAAATACACACACAAATTATATATATATATATTTTTTTTTTGTGTGGGTGTGTGTGTGTGTGTGTGTGTGTGTGTGTGTGTGTGTGTGTGTGATATGAGTGCCAGAGAGAACTTACACAATTTTTTGTGTGTGTGTGTGTGTGTGTGAATTTGGAGTATCCGTTACATAAATATTACGGGTATAAATAACGAGTACAAATTGGGTAATTGGGTATAAATTAGAGACAAATTGAACCATGTTTTATTTTTATTGCACCGTGTTTTATATTCTGTGTATATGTTCCATAAATATCCTGACTCTGAGTCTCAGTCCCTCTCCGTGTGATCCTCCGCCGCTGGGTCTGAGTGACCGCCCTCTCGTTGTGGTGGGGCGGGCGGAGTGTGGAGCTCGGCCGCATTGTTGTTGGGTGTGCGGGGGGGAAGGGGAAGCCTTTACAGCAGCAGCTGCTGCTCATCGTTTACGGGGGCTGAGAAGGACGTCGTTCCTGCGTTTGGATGGCTTTTAGACTCAGTTTCCCCCCGCGGAACTCGCTCTGGGCCCGGTAGTTTCGGCCCTGACGGCCTCTCCGCTCTCCAGACTTGGTGGTGCGGGCTGCGGCTACGACCGCGACCGCGGAGGAGAACATTGTGTACGGATTCACAGCCTCCTAGCAGGCCGGATCGCCATTGCTTTCAGGAGCCGCCGCCGCCTCCTCATCCACTCTCTTTTCCACCGGGGCTCCGAGGTAACTGGGCTTTAAAAACAACCTCTGCAGCTGCAGACACAGGGGGCTTGGTAGAAATCTGGGTGCACACACGTACACACAGGCAGGGAAGTGCTCGGGAAACAGCATTAAAGCTCGCCATGAAATCTGTGCCTGCGCCTGTGTTTTGCAGGACGCCATTTGCACAATTTGCTGTTATTTTATCATTGTGAGCCTCGCTACCAGCACGGAGGCCCCTCTCTTCCTCCAACGCTGCTCAGACATGATCGATACAAAGGAAGCGCAGTGCACCCCGGCTCACTGACTGCGGTTAAGTTGGTTTGATATTCGACATTCGTTTGATATTCGCGAATACTCCCTTTTCGACGAATATACGACAAGTGTTAGTTTGAACACATGCACAGCATAATGAGCAGAAGAAGCAAGGCAACACATCCAACACAAAAAGTT
>JBBIGB010000129.1:21177547-21196445 GCA_037577075.1 Alestopetersius hilgendorfi
TGAATGGGTTAAATGCAGAGGAAGAATTTCATGCTGTTCACACTGTGTGCTGTGGTGTGTTCACATATGACAGAATGGTCACTTTCACTTCACTTTCATATCACTGTATACGGAGGTGTCTATGTATGCGTAGGTGTGTGTGTTCATTGCGTGCAAAAATCAGCCATTAAGGCTAAACCCCTTAGGGTTACTTGAATGGCATTACTGTGTTTATAATGTCCAATTACCTCCCATTGCTTTGCATGCTATGGAGCACAGCATGCTAATGGATTTCATGCACGCTGCTGTTTACGCCTCTCTCTGCCTCGCTATGATTCAGTGGACCTCATCATCATCATTAGAGCTCTAATAACCCATATACAGCAGTGGAGAGGAGATAATAGATAAGCTCTGAGGTGTGCATGACTAAAAGGAGTGCATGCTAGCGTGCTACACAGATCTTAATGTGTTATGCATGGCTGAAAGTGGTCCAGACTTGCCTGTGGCTCATTGTGATATTTAAATGACATCATTCTTAGCTCTCAAAGCAAGACCATAGGCAACAATGCAATGGCCAAGTATGCTTATTTGAGCTGCATATCATCCATAGACCTCCTTAGCTCTCCCTTAAGGAGTACCTCAGCATTTTTCTGTATAATCTCTCTAGGGTATTAACTGGATTATAATTTCCTTGTACTTAGTAAATAAGCAGAAAAAACATTTTTCAAACATAAATAATAAGAGTTGTTGTGAGATGCCTCATTGGAACAGCCTTCTTTTAACGGTCACACACACACACACACACACACACACACACACACACATGCACATGTGTACCACCACACACCCATATACACACACATTTTCCTTCTAGCCATGGTCAGCTTAGTCAGAAAGAGGATTGGAGATGCTATCATGCCTAAAGCAATCTGCAATACAGTCATATGTCACAAATAGGTGTCAACTCATATTACGCTGGGATGGGTGCAAGGAGGATGCGAAAGCTAACTTATCAGACAGGACATTGCTGCTACATCTTCTCTCTTTTGGAGACAGGTCCATTTGGTGAGATTATGGCTACCGTTTCGCTACCGTTTCAATACCAGAATGCAGTGGTTGTGCTAAATATGAAGTATTCCCACACTCACTAATGGAACTGTAAATTAATGTACTTAGAACTGTGATAGTTATATATAAATGCTCTCATTACATTTTGTGATCATGTGAACTGTTGTAATGATGTCATTTTTGTCAATTTGATCCCTTATCTTGTGAGACCAAGCATACCAAATAGTGTGTGTGAATCTGTGGTGAAGACTGTTGATCAAATTCACTTATCACAGAAACATAATGCAGCAATAACTGCATAAATAAAAACAAAAGCTCTCACACTAACAGTGTGTGACTACCTCAGACTTTTGCCATTTCTAAAATATAGCCACAACATGTAGTGTAGGCCTCGTTTTGCATTGGAGCTATAAGTCATGAAAGTCAATTAGCACTAAACAACTGCACAATGCACACACTTTCCTCAGACTTGGTCCACTTATCTCAACAGACCTAATTATCTGGTTTGTAACACATGAATATTCTTTCATACATACATATGAAAACAATTCATGTGAAAAGTATAGGCCGAAAACCAGGCTTTACAATGGCTACTAGTGTTGATTGTAAAAAGATAGTACTACTAATATTTTTACCACTATTCACCATCAGTGTGTTTTAAAACATGAGCTAGCTGAGAGTAATACTTTCCCTTCTCTGCAAGACACAGCCAAGTTCATTTCCAAAACTGCCTTTGTCTTTGCCTTATTGGGCCTCTTAGCCAGGAGATCCAGCCAAAACGAGGATCGCATCAACATGCCTTCTCTCGCTCCACTAGCGATCTGCATGGTTGCTCAGATGAATGGGATATTTCAATTATGGCCCACTGTCAAAAGTGAATAATTTCCAGCGCTACAAAAGAGCTGTAATTCAAATGTACTTGCTGCGCTCGCCATCAGGCGTGGAAAGCAGCTAACATCAGGAGAGAACAATAAAGCTTTTCAGATTTGATAGGAAATGGAATGTGCTGCAGTGTGTTGCCCCACAGGTCCTTGTTTACAGCATGAGAACCTGCAGGGGGGGCATGGAGAGTGCAACACCCCCCCCGCTTCAAAAAAAGTAAAAAACACAGAAAATAAAGGCATGAGGTTTGAGTAGCGAAGCCCTGTTTAAAGAAGCATAATTATATTGCCACATCAATACCTCCACACCACGTCTTTTGATACAGCAGTATCTTTACACACTCTGGCTGAGCTTTGTTGCTAGACGAACATGCTCATCTTGCAGTGTGATGTTTTATACACTACATTTGTTTATTTATATACATCCCATATCCTAATGCATGAACACACCGAATAGACACATTTGAGTCAGCTGGATTTACTTCTATTCCTCTTATTCCCACTATCATAGACTCACTCACACACACGACCTGAATTTTGATGTGACAAATAGTATGACTCAAATTATAGCCAAAAAGGTGAGATTAATGCTAATGTTTCTACTTTAGGCTTCAAGATAAAACGGTTCTGATGAGATTTAACTGCATGTACAGATGACCCCTTCAATCCTTAGTGTAAATAACATATAGAGCAATGATCATCGATTCTGGTCCTGGAGATGTACCTTCCTGACAAGTCTGGAACTGAAACACCTGCTCTGGGTAATAAACGTCTTCGGATGTTTCTGTTTTTCATACTGGATACGCTTGCTTAAGGTAAGATAAGATAAGATAAGATAAGATTAGACAAGATGGAGTGGCTTGCCTTGAGACATGACAACAGTGAGTCATATTTTTTATTAATTGAACGTCATCATTGTATTGAGGAAGGCATTCATGTTTTTGCTCTGAAACCCATAAGATCCTACTTGCACCATTGCCTATATTAGTCCCATCCCTCTGATGGACAGGGTAGAGGGTTGATGATTAACTGTAGAAGAACAGAGGTGCTACAGTGATTAATAGGAATACAAGCTTGACAAGGTTAACAAACTGGGACCTTAGTGTAATTACACATCTTTGAGCTGCTTTTTTCAGTATTGCCTTTTGTCTCCTAATGGCTAAAAACCCTGTACTGTACTGAAAGCATTCACTCAGCTGTGGTGTTTAATCACTGAGGTGTTTAATCTATACTGCCCAAACTCCTGTCTCAGTGTTTTTCCCCCAGTGCTCTTTAAACAGGCTTCCGTCCAAACAGCTCATTCGTGGCCCCTTTGTCCTATTAAACCACATGATAAAGTAGCCAATCACAGGCCTGCAACAATAAGGCTCGTGGGCTGCGTTAATGTGATCCTGTGTGGCACCTGACAGATACTCAATTGGCTGTTCATTATGCCAATATGTGATATTGTAACCAGCACAATCCCTTGTATATGCAAACTTGATCAATATTCACATCCCAGAATGCTCTCTAATTTTTCCCGGGAGACTGTACCTATTGACTTTATTCATTCAATTCTTCAGATGAACAGTGCAACTCTGCATTGCCTTCCTTATCCTGAGTTCACAGTCCATCCTCTTTTGCAAATTTAACATTTTTTCTTGCTCTTTTATCCATCGCTGAGGGAGCAGAAGGATATGGAACATGTCACTGCCCAGGCCCCGATTGCTGCTTAGACTATGCATGTATCTGCGAACACGATGCGGGTAAAAAGATATTCCTTTGTTCTGCAGGTTCCCACAAGAGTGATTTCTTTCTTTTCCCTCTCCCTCACCGTTCACTCTTACCCCCTCTCTCTTTTTTTCCTCTTCAACAACTTTGTTATCTTTTTTCTCCACCCCACTCCTCTATTCTTGAGCTTTTCTCCTCCACCATCTGTCGATTTATCTTGCCCGTGCTGGCTCCTGTGCACTAAGGCTCTGGAGAGATGGGAAATCGTGGAGTGAAGACGTGCCAGCGATCAATCTTCTTCTCCGCCGTGGGCCTCCAGCATCAACACCCTTATCCAGACTGAAAAGTCATTTCACCCCTCCATGCTCACCACTGCTTGCCTCTCACACCTCTGTCCCATGCTTTTTTTCTTCATTTGGATAGCCCCCTACACTCCTTTTAAAAAAGGTGGGTTCTTTAGTAAAGGTGATGTTCATAAATAGATCCATGACAACTGCTGCAACTGTCAGAACAATGGGAGGGCAGCTCAAGAAATGGCTCTTTTTTGAACACATCATTCTAATGATTCTTCTGTCACCTCTCCAAGGTTTAAACGTTCCTTTCAAAACCACTTGTTCAGTCACTAAAACCATTGCTTTAAAACCATTTATTTCAGATGTAAGCAAACACAAATGACAAACAGTATTTTAGTAGTTTTTATTTGATACCTTGTAAGCTGTTTATGATTATTTGATATCCTTTTCATAGTAGGAATATTTCATTATGAATCTCCAAAATCTACCTTTCTATATTAACCAGTAAACAACTCAGCCCAGTAAGTGGAAAGTTTTCATTTAACTGTCAAATTTTCCAGGAACATTGATTAGTTGATTATAAATCCATGAAAATATATCTATCTATCTATCTACCTATAGTTCGATCTATTACTACCAAATTTTGTGTTGGACCTCAAATTTATGTGAACATTACAAGTTTTGAACGTCCATTTCCTATTTATAGCTTGTAGGCCTTGTTCACATAAGGTCATACAACTCATTTTTTTTTCAGAAAAAAATATTATAGAGATATTATTTTGCTGTTATTATTATTACCTAAGATGAAACATTTTGTACTGTTTATCACAGAGTACAATGTTTTCTTTAAAAGTAGCAGTAGTAGAACTTTAAAAATTCCTGGCATTATTTATTCAGTAAAGAAATAAAAGGTATAAAAAGGTGGTTGCTATGGTGTCAGAGCGGGTTGCTAAGTAGTTTTTAGGCAGCTGCTGTGTGTAGGAAGTTGTGGCTAAGGAGTTTCTAGATGGTTGCTATCAGATGTAATATGGTTGCTAAGTAGTTTCTAGGCAGTTGCTATGGTGGATGAGGTGGTTGCTAGGGATTTTTTAGGTGACTGCTATGGCATCTGAGTCAAAGCAATTTCCTTTGGGATCAATAGAATTGTCTGATTCAGATATACAAAGTGGTTGCTAGGATGTTGCTAGGTGCTTGCTGCAGAGTAGAATTTGGTTTCTAGGTACCTTCTAGGCAGCTTCTAGCTGTAGGAGGTGATTTCTAAAGAGTTTCTGGATTTTTTGCTATGGTATACCAAGTGGTCGCTAGAGTGTTGCTAGGTGCTTGCTATGGTGTAGGAGGTTGTTGCTATGTAGTTTCCAGGTAGTTGCTAGGGTGTAGGACTTCTTGTCTGGGGAGCAGTGATGGGCAGTAGCGTCGCTACAAGTAGTGACGCTACAGCGTGTTGGTAGCGTCGCTGTTTTCCGAATCAAATAGCTTTTCAGTAGCGAAGCTCTTTCATTGATCAAGTAATGCGGTAGCGTCCACACAAGCTAACTGCTCCACACACTGCTGGGGAGTACCTATGTGGTCACAAATGTATACAAGATGATTGCTCAGGTGAGGGAAGTGGTTGCTATGGAGATTTTGGGCAGCAGGCCCATCTCAAAATTTTGGATTTTTATTTGAATGGAGTAAAACCTGAATTGGTTCCTGTGGAGGAAAGGGGGGCATAATGTGTGTGTTTGTGTGTATGTGTGTTTGTGTGTGTGCGTGTGTGTGTGTTTATATATATTTTATACACTAATCATAGTCTTACTAATTAATTTCTTATTACAGTTCAATAAAACACACAACATGTAATAAAAGTTCTCAAATATATATGTTTTAATTCCAGTGCCTTGTGTAAACAAAGCCATGGAACCTTACGACAAACTGATGAAATTTTCTAGAGAGAAAATTTGAAAATCAGACATATTTGACCGGAACACAAAAACGGGTTGATAGAAGCATCGTACTTATGCAATAAGGATTTTTTGTATCCTTGGAGTACATCAGGTCTAAAATATCACCTCAGCGGAAAGTATTTAGGAGCAAACCGGGCAATCAGAGCCAGCATAGCCCCGATCTCAGCGGCAGCGGCCAGTCTCACTCGACCAGGCACCAAGACTCAAACTGAACAAGTCTACCTGTGACCCACTAACTAACTCCCCAGCAAATTGGTCTCTGTTGTCGAGTTTATTTTGAGATGCCTTGTATGCTGGAAGCCGGAACTATTATATTAGGGGGTGACATGTCCCCCTCCCCCCACTTATCCACCCAGCGATTTGTATGAGGGAAACACGTGAGATGCCAAGTGGAGACACCTGCAAAATATGCGGGTATTACATATTTTGGAGGTTAATGTAGGTAGATATTGGACCTTCAGAATGAAATATTCACACTATTAAAAGAACAGCAAGATAAAGGGATCTGTTCCTATGGTAAAAGTAAAATAGGAAAAAGAGGGATTTCTTCATGTAGCCAAAGCTTTGTATGCTCATCAGTTGAAGACATGGACTTAAAAATTCATTTTTATTTTCTCTTTATCATTACCTTCTCATCAGCCTTCATCGTCTTTGCCTAGCCTGAAGATTCATTTTATTATCTTTGCTCTTCTTTGTTCTTCCTATCTCTATCAGTGGCCCAGTAAATACTCCTCCAGTGTGTGCAGCAAAAACAATCCAACACAAAAGGAGAGTTTTTTTAAAAACTATCTTTAGAATCTTAAAATGGAATTAGGTGGTGCATCCCGAAAGATAAAGCAGAGCGCCGGCAGTGAGGGTTTAAGGTGGCTCTCCTTGTGGCGGCCAGTACTCGAAGATCAGTGAGAGGGGGGTTTAACCTATCCTGTCAGAGTAAATTAATTAGGTAATTATGGGCTCAGGTGGAATTAGACATAGACACCTTTGGCACCTCTAAGTTGCCCCCTGTTCTATGTTGCAGTGGTGTGAGGGCAGGATAGGCTTGATGGGCTATTAGAGTGTTTCTCACAGCCAGTGGTTAAACCCTGATACACTGCAAGACATTTGAATCAGGGCTGTTAAGATTACCGGATTCAACATAACCATTGTACTACACATATCATTAATATTTATCTTGATTATTATAGAAATGATGAAAATATGTGCCACAAATGCTTTTACTGGCCTCTAGTACAAAAGAAAGCAAAACGTTTTTCTTATATTTTTTAATGTAATGTCCATTTTGTTATTAAGTCTATTTTTTACCTCATAAGAAATCAACAAATTATTTTGAACTACTATGCATTTCGTCAACAGATACATTGAATATTTATAGAACAGTCGGTCCTCTGTGTGTGAGTATATTTTGCAGCAGATATCTTTTATATTTTATAATGAGTTATAGCCACATGGTTATGTACAGCAGAGCCCGTGTTTGCTGTGTTCCCAGCTCAACAGGGAAAAGGCTAAAATGGGCACTGTTGTGTAAATCAGTACTCAGAACAGGACTGCTAGTCATGCATGTCAATAACAATGTCCAGCTTAATTAGGTTAACAGAATGGAGCTAAGTGTCTGTAACAATTCAGTGGGTAAACAAGTTTCTCAGTGCCCTTTCAGTTCCTATTTTCTAGTGGACTCCAGATGTTTGTCAAATTGTCATTCCTGATGCCTTAATGCAGGTAGACCAACAGAGAGCATTTTCACTTTATAATTCATACCATCAGGATCTGCAGTGTGCCTCACTTAACTCATGCAGCTTCATTTACATCATGCCATGAAATAGTGGAAGTGATGAGCAAAGCCTTTAACCTGAGGATGATAATAAAGTTGTTTTGTTGTTTTCCTCTTGGGAGATTGTGTTCCATGCAGAGTTCAGGTTGCACATTGCAACCTATAGTCTTAGCAAACAAGTAACCAAAAAACGTTTCCATCAAGACATCTCAATACACAATATGGATTTTAAGGACTTCTGTTTAAGTCTGAACCAAATGGGATAAATGCTTGGAAGATACATGATACATGTATTGGCTAATCACTGTGCAACTCAACTACAATCTGTAAAAACATTGCTATACTGAGCTAGACTATTAAATCTTAAAGGAAAGGTCACAAAACAAGTAAATACAAAGTTACAAAGAAAAAAGAAATCATTTTTTCAGGCTATTGTCCATGTTTAAGCATGTCATGTCAATGTGAATAAAGAACACTGTGTAACCATGTTTCTTTCAACAAAGCATTTAAATGCGAATGTTGTCTAATTACAGCTTAACATGTGAGATAAGGGACCATCCAACAGTCACATGGAGGCAAAATTGTTTTCATTTATTTCTTACAAAACAGGCAAGCAATGCTGATAGAGTTAGTGTTGCAAAACAGGGTTCCTTCTAACCTGCACACACTGTTAGAAAAATGGTCCTGTACAACCTGAGACAATTTCATGTCGTTTTCATAGAGTGCAGGGTCAGCAAATATCCAACATTCATCAGCTTCATAGTCAACTGGCTCAAACTAAAGTGAGATATTGTACATTTATATTATGATACTGTGTGTCCTACAGAAGTGCTTTCAATACAGTATTTCTGAATAATTTTTTATATAGACTTGGATAACATTTTTTAGAGAGCTCCTGTAGATGCTTTTCCCTGTAGAGCGTTAATTCCAACCCAAGAATTAAGCCTCACCCTGGTCCTAACCCAGGTGTTAATCCATACCCCAATCCAAATGGTCCTGAACATCTATGGGAAAAAACAAACAAACAAAAAAACAGCCAAATGTTAAACTACACAACACTCTTACGCTATTTTACAATTGCAACAATTAAAATATTGATGTTAAGTGAACAGTGTGTGTACTTATTTCATCCCATCAGAAACTGGATCAGGAGTGAAGCTGCTGGAATACAGCACATAACATAGCTGCAACACAAACACTAATGCACTCACAACGCAAATGGAGGCATTTCTTATTTTTTACTCATCTCACACTACAATACTTCAGAAACGAATAGCATTTTACACCCTGTTGCAAATGGCATAAACAATGAACAGAAAAAAAGGGAAAAGTGGTCTCTTATTTTTTTCAATGCCTGTACAGTATATAAAATCACATGATATCATGATTTTGTTTTTTGACATTTAACCTGAAAGAAGCACTTAATTTGTCAGCACTGAATTTTTCATGGGGATGAAATAAGTGTATTCATTGTGTAAGTCACTATATAATGAAATCTGTAGTGGTACAGTTACAGTTAAATAGTTTAGCAAAACAGTGACTCTCAACGGTTGGTTCCATAAAGGGGTGTTTCCACTTCAGCTGAAATTTTGTCATTGTTTAAATCATGTCATTTTTAAAAGCCATTTTAATGCTTTTGTAAAGTCACCTCGAGATGTTCACCAGGGACTGATGTAAAGCTGTTCTTCTGCTATGGCACAATAAGGGCAGTGCAGTACACCCCCACTCCCTCATGTCCTCTGGCTGTCAAACTCACACTGACCCCATGTGACAGCTGATGCATTGGCTGACGCAGGTGTGTGTGTGTGTGTGTGTGTGTGTGTGTGTGTGTGTGTATTTGCATGCAGCATTGAAGTGGAGGTACCCTTCTGTCTCTTCCCTGGCACAGTGCCTCCAACCTGACTATGGTAGGTCACTTGTACTTGATCGTCGACAGACGTGAAGCATAAGAAAGTGTCATCCTCGTTTTCACCCGGGTGTACGACCTTTGACTGAGGCTCATTTCAAATGACCAGTCATCAGTCCGGCTCAGTGTGAAGCCCTGGGCATCCCTTAATGACATTAGGCGACAAGCAAAATGTCACTTAATACTCTGTACAAATTTGTCAGATGTCTTAACCTACTTCGTCACCACCCCCTCTCTCTCCCTCTCCGTCTCTTTTTAGGGACCGTTTCCCTTTTCTTTTTTTTTGGCCAGAGATCACCCTGAGGGCACAGGTGAATTTGTCGCATTTGACATTTTCCACCACACTTTTTCAGGCCCAGTGAACTGAGGGAAACTGACATTTAATTACTGGTGAGCAGTCACGCAGTTCGGCTAATTACAATCCCCGGAGTTTAGTCATCATATCTAATTAAGTTTTACTTTCATGAAAGCTTAATGACGTACGGCGGCGGAAGCAGCAGCGGAGCGCTGTGCCGTGTGCGAATATTGACAACCAGTTTGGATATTAAATCTGGCGGAATCCCTCCCCCTCCCTTTACCCTCCCACACATACGTGTCTTCCTATGAGATTTGGCCTATTTGTGTGGTCTTGTACCAGAGTGCTGCACTTTTGCCCATGACGCGCTCATCAGAGATGCAGCTGTCCCTGCTCTGATTGGTTTGATTGTGAGGGCAGCGAGCGTGAGAACACCACATGCTACTTATCCACCTCACCCCACGAACAGCACACTCCTGCCCTGTTCCTGGTGGTCACCTGAGGATGCTCCCTTCTTTCTCTCTTTCTCTCCACCTATATTCACCTCTCCATTCTCTCTCTCTGTTTCTTTTCCTCCTTCTTCTTCCTGGCTATTTCTTTCCCTTTGTCTTTTGCTCTCTTTTGTCTTGCTTTTTCTTTCAGTCTCTTGTTATATTACTTTCATTTTCCCATCTCTCTCTCTCTCTCTCTCTCTCTCTCTCTCTCTCTCTCTCTCTCTCTCTCTCTCTCTCTCTCTCTCTCTCTCCATAGTCTTCTTCTGTCTCTATCTTTTTTCTTTTTACCCTCAGTCTTTCTTTCTGCCTCTATCTGGCTGATGTCGACTGTTTTTTATGAATAATAAAAGCATAACTGTAATGTATTTCATTTGCTGGGAGCTTCAGATTGTTTTGAAAGAAGAGAGTTCAAAATGCAGAAAAAATAAATCGTTTGCCTTTTGGAAATGTGTTTCCATCGGGAAATGTGCTCTCTGTCTGGTAACGCTGATAATACTATGCAACTTTGCCAGTGGTGAAATTTTAACAGTCCAGTCAAACAAGCTATGTCAGGTTTCTAAGGCAATTCAGCAAAACTTCTCTGAAGAAAAGCAATCATTTAAGCGTCATGACACGTATTTAAACCCACATAAAAATTTATTTCATTTCACACTAGACATCACAGCGTTTTCTGAGGTGAAGTGACTTCAAAATGAGCTAATACAGTCTTTATGATAACCGACACTTACAATGAGATTTCATAAATGTTATTTAGGATTATATTAGTTACTATGAAAGGTTTACATAGATGTCATGAGGTATAATAAATGCTGGCTAAAATCTATGTAAGATTAATGACAATTCCCTTAGCATAGATCAGTGGTACTCGTTAAACACAGGTTCATCAACTTTGTTTGTGTAAAAAAAATCATAGTTGGATATATTTGCAACGTATTATTACACTTACCAGTCTTAAATAAAGCCACAGAATATAAGCTGCTTTCATCTTAAGTGAGATGTGAAGAATATGAGTGTGAGGAACCTCCACAGATCTATACAGATTGAAGTTATTTTAGAACTGCATGTTCAAACCAAGAACAATTTAGGAACCTGCATGTTTAGGAATCTAATTTCACTATGCTTTGACCATTACTGATACAAACGCCTGTCTCTCAGTTTAATCCTTTCCTTTTTACTATTTTATCTGATTAGATTTCCATCATAAACTCCAGAATGGGTGCTTGAAGGTTAATGAACGATTAAATGAATGTGAGCATTTTCCCTGATGGACTGACTAAATAAGTGGTGTTGGGTTAGTATTTTCACTTATCTGCAAACTGCTCCTTAAAATGGTTGACTGAATAAAAACAATGCTGCAGACATATTGTATTTTTCTAATTATGAGACCCATATTTTGGGACCTGCCATTTTGTCATATTTGCTCTTTCAGTCTTTCTGTCGTATTGGATCTCTCGGTCGTTTCAGATTATGATTTGTTTTCTGCATTGGTTGTCATATTGTCAAACTGGACATCACAGTCAACCCTCATATTAATCAAAAATGATGTTTCTCCCTTGTTCAGATCTCCTTCTTCAGTCTGAAACCCCCCTCTTCATTAACAGCAGGTTAAGTGTATCAGGTAAGAGCAAACGAGGTCATGACGTTGATGTGTGGTTATTAGCGATTCCCATACTTTTGCAGAATTTGCATATTCTGAGTCTTGAGGGCATGAATACCAAAAAGCTCATGGTTATTTAAGAATAATGGAGGACAAAGCAGAACCTCAGGTAGCTGGAGGGAGTTTGAACACCAACTTCCCAGGATAATGTTCGCAAAAGGATCAGTGTGTTCTATTTGAGTCCCAGGGTTTTTTTTTTATGAGCACTGCTTTTCTAATTGGTGATGGAAAATCCTCACTTCTTCTTGTTTAAAGGTCACCTCCTGTCATAAATGGAATTTGTGGTGAAATGCTAACAGGGTTCAGGGATTTGACACAGAACAAATACGGCTTTGTTCAGGAAAACATAATTGGTAGAGTTTTTAATTCTCTCATGCCAGGGCTGGTCTCTACTGATTAAGCCTGGATTTGGAGTCAGGAGCTTTGGGAATCGAGAAGCACCATTAACAAAATAACCTAGTCCTGGTGTATTCATAATTAGTCTGGGCCTTTAAAGTCTTGATGGTGCATATTTCACACCACAATATTCGATAAATGTGTTTCATATGTTTGTTATTTTTTAACCCTTTGGAGTTCACAAGTTCCAACATTCTTTCTATTCCGGTTTTATTCTGATAGCTCTTACACATCAAAGCTATTGCAATGAAAACATGACCATGTGCACTATAGAGATATAGAGGTGCATTATGGACATTCTATTATATTATATCTAATGCATGTGCAAGTTGGTAACACCCTACTAACCAAGATGTCAGATGTCTTATAAGCTGTCCTAATAAATGTCCCTATTTAGTTTCACATAATCTGCCATGTTTGATGTCTTGACAGTTATATGCTAACTTAATTAAACATTATATAGTATTTGTCTTGACATTGCCCTTAAGTAAAGTGGACCTTATATTCCGAATACAACACACCACAAGGGTACGTCCTCAAGGGTACGTCAGTGGTGCCACTGGCAGTCCTGGTATTCCATCCCGCAAACTTTCGATCATAGGCACAGCTGCCTAACCATCAGACAACCAGCTGCTCCTTCATAGATATATTCTGTCATTACAATAAATGCATCTGGTATGACATGCATATAGCATGGTTATGTTAGTGTTACATTGAAGGGTTCCCATAAAATATTACTTTGTAAAGAAACAGCACCTGTCAACAGTCCACCCAAGCACAGTGATGTTGTGCATCACACTCTCCCAGATAAAATGTCAAGGATGGTTACTTCTTTCACACAACAGAACATCAAATTTCATCAAATTTAATTCATAACAAATATTCCACTTAAAAATGCAAATGTAGCACAGTTTTCCCTCTTCTTTCAATAAACAATGAGAACTTATTCATTCTGTTACTAAGCTTAGGTGATGAGAAAGTCAGCAAATATATATGTTACTTCCATAAAGGCAGGCTGTGTGTGCCCAGCATTGTAATAATGACATTAAATGTCAAACGCATGTACATGATTTACTGCCTAGCTTTGCGGTGAAACTGCTTCAGCGGGTGGGTGGTGGGGGCGATGGAGGGGAAACATGTCTGAAATATGTCACAGAGGCGTTGTTGCTGGTCCACTCGAGTGTGATTTATAACAGCGTGATTTACATGGTTTCATCGTGATCACACTCACTATAAAGGGAGGGTTTGCATGCTCGAGAGCAAGAGACGGCAGAGGGAAGAGAGAGTGGCGGACGAGGCAGGTTAAATCACTGCTGGACCACCAGCCCATCGGGGCTGTGTCTTCCTTGTCTTATCAATCTATCGACATGGCACTCGCACTGGGAGGCCAATAAACGTGCCAGGCCCACCTAAGAATACTAATGCAGATGCAGATAGCTCGTTTGGCCACCTCAGCAGGCATTGATCCTTTTGCAGGCCTTGGGGGGCCGGGATGGATGGTGTGTCGTGTCCATTCGGACAGATTTGGGCATTGTCCCTCACTCCACACCACCGCCACACTCTCCAAACAAATCCAAAAACCCTCAATCACCTCAAAACATCCACACCAAACACAAGGTCTTGGCGGCATATAGTTTGGGTCGTCCATGACTGAGTCTTTGACTTTAATTACCAGGAGAAAGCTCGAGCCTCATTAGCCCCAAGGACCGCTAATGAGCTGCCAGGTATTTAAAAGTTCCCATACAAATGATGGGGAAAAGAGAAAAGAAATCTAATCTGGGGTTTATTCTAATTAAAAGCGATTTCCAACTGAAAGCAGTTGTTCTGGTTGAGGCCAGGGAAAGTAAGGGAGGGCTGAGAGAGTGAGTCTTTAGCTGTGTCAAAGAAAGTTTGTCAGAGAGGTTAATTTGCACCGCCAGAATGCTTATCCTCACTGCCCGTCTTCTCCCAAACAGGGCAAAACACTTGTTTATTTGCTCCCCTCGTTCTTTGCTCAACCTCTTGGTTTTATCGCTGACGAGAATCAAGTGTAATTTGATCTTAATTATTTCTCAGCTATAATTCATTGAAACAAGGGAAGAAATTTGGTCAAAAGTGCAGATTCTAAACTTTAAATCAATTTCACATTAGCGTCTGCAAGCAGAAGAGGAGATTCTTTATTTATTGTTGTGCTTGTTTCTACTTAGTTTTGGCGACATAATCTGATTGCTTGAAAAGACAGCTGGGCCTGTTTTTTAGGTGATACGCTTGATGTCACTTCACTTCTGCTTAAAACAGCATATTTAGCATTTTTTTCATGTTTGGCAATCTTTTCTTTAAATACCATATAAACAGAAAAAATAGAATTCAGACTGTGTTGCATAATGTAATTTTTTCTGAGCAAATAAATAGTTTATTATGTAGCAATGTAATTAAATGTTGTTGTTGATTGCATCGAAGTGACGATGTGATTTAAAACGAAAGCACAGTAAAATGACAATGAGAACTGAACTTCTAAGGGTGGAAGAACACAGTGTTTTCAGTGCTGTTATGCAACATGTTTATGGTACATGGTAAGATCATTGCCAGCCCCCCTCAGTCTCTACTTTGCAGCCTGAACGCTGCCAGTGCACGTCTTTGCGGCTGCATGTTGACTCGTCTCTTGTCTTCAGAGACCACCTCTTGTCAATCAAGCGGTTGAGTAGCAGACAGCAGCAGCGTGGCTCGGTGCTGGTGCTGATGCAGATGAAGGGTGACGCGCGCGCTTCCTGTTCAAGAGCACTTCATCTTCACGCACGTGCTCCACATCTTCCCTGCATCCACGACATCCTCTTTTTTTACCTTTTTTTGATGAGGTGAATCTTACAGAGCGGACTGGAATTGGTGCTCCATTCCTTTCTTTTTCACAATAGGTGTGACCTTCTCTCTCTCTCGCTCTCTCTCTCTCTCTCTCGCTCTCTCTCTCGCTCTCTCTCTGCTTCTCTTTTTCTCTCTCTTTCTTACACTCTCACTTTCTTTCTCCCTTTCTCTTTTTCGCTCTTTCTTTCTTTCTCTCACTCTCTCTCTCTTTCTGTCTCTTTCTCTCTTTCTCCTTCTCTCTCTCTTTCTCTCTCTGTTTCTCTCTCTCTCACTCTGTCTCTCGGGTCGAGCCTGATATGCCACTCACAGTTTGTTAGAGCCCAGAGGAGGCTTGGGGAATGAAAAAGGACAAACAAAAAACAAAGGCAAAGCAAGAGGGGGGCTGCAATGAAATTGACCTCTGAGGACGAGTCGTCATTGCGTAGCTCACACTTAACATCCGAGGCCTTTTCTGTCTGTGGGGAGAATGGAATGGTGTTTTCCAAAATGCCCCTCTTGCACCTCACTGTTGTGTTTTAAAGCACGGTCGCACATATATGATCACCTACAGCAATAAAACCACCAACAGGTAAAATGGATAACACTGATCATCTCGTTACAATGATGCATGTCAAGCGGTGGGATATATTAGGCAGCAATGAACAATCACTTCTTAAACTTCCTAAACATCTCAATGATTTTGACAAAGACCAGATTGTGACATCCTGACAACTTGGCCAGGCAATCTCCATGGCAGGTTTTATGGAAGGTTTCTGGTATGCAGTGATTTGTACCTACCAAAAATGGTCCAAACAAGGACAACCAGCGAACCAGGGAGAGTCTCATTGGTGCCCAAGTCTCACTGATTCATGTGGGAAACGAAGGCTAGCCCATCTAGTTCAATTCCACAGAAGAGCTACTGTAACACAAACCGCTAAATATCTAATGCTGGCTGTGATAGAAAGGTGCCAGAACACATAATGCATCGCAGCTTGCAGTGTATGGCAGTGTGTAGCCACAGACTGTCTAAAATGCCTATAATGGGCACATGAGCATCAGCACATGACCATGGAGCAATGATCTTAGAAAGGTGTTGACTTGGGCTGCAAATTCTCCAGGTCTCTATCTGATCTGTAAGACATACTGGAAAAACTAGTATGAACTATTCATACCCCCATCACTGTTGATCTGAGTCTGTGCCTCAGTGGGTCAGAGCTGTATATATATATATATGAATTATGAGGTTATAAAACAGATTTGTGTTAGATTATACAAAATATTTTAATAATGGAATAATCTAGAATAATAGTACTGGAATGAGCACATATATCGATCCAAAATACCTTATTAATATGTTTTAACATGATTTGTAATCAAGTTAAAACATATTAATCAATGGACAGTGCCCCCACAGAACCACCAAAGAACATGTATTATTGTCACGTTGCGTCGACTACCATGACAGCAGGAGTCACAGACGTTGATGTCCATTCTTTTCCTTTTACTTTATTTACATAAAGCAGAACAGAACAGAACGGTGAACCCACAACCCTATTTATACTCTTATTCATACTTGAACTAAAACACAAACATGTGTATATCAGAAGACCTCATTCCTGACCAGCCAAGACACAGGAATGAGGCTACACCCCATGTCAAAATAAAAGCATACAAACATAACACAAACCTGACAATTAAAAACCGAGAGGAGTAAAACATTACATATTAAAAAAACAGCAAGCAATCATTAAAAACATTGGCAAAAGAGAAACATTTTCAGGCTTTTCTTAAAACATATTACAGTTTGTGGAGCCCTCAAATGTGAGGGTAGGGTGTTCCACAGTCGTGGGGCAGTGCAGGAGAAGGCATGATGGTGCATGAACGAGTCTTGGGAGGGAGAAGAATGTGGGTCTTGGTAGAACAAAGAGTGTGTGAGTGGCAGTGGAGGGTGAGGAGTAAACCTTGCTGCCTTCCTGCAGGGCCATGACAGAGCTCTGGAAGTGGAGGTCGGTCTTGAAATCCTGAGTGATCTCACTCACCAGGCACTGAAATGGCAGCTTGCGGATCAGGGCCGGTAACGATGAGGATTCTTCACAGCACTGGTTGCCGGAGCATTCTTGCAAGCAGCCTTTGTGGCCAGTTGCTTCCTGGGCACCTTACCACTGGTAGATTTGTAGGCGGTCTGCTTTGTTCTTGCCATAGTAGCCACAAGAAAAAATAGTGAAAATAATAGTTAAATATATAGACTATGTAATACTGTATTTATCGGATGGATGTTTACATTCAATCATAACATTTTTAAAAATGCCAAATAAAAACATGCCAGACAGAGTGGCGCCAGTCTCGCCAGCATACTTTTACATTTACATTTACATTATACGGCATTTTTCAGACTTTTATCTAGCACAGAGTACAACAGGGGTGAATTTTCCAAAACCCCATTTATTTTCCTGTGGAGAAAACGATTTGTTTGAGCATGTTCCCAGCTACAAAATGACATAACCACAGAGGTCTATGAGTTACTGAGTGAAAAAGAAAAGAAAAAAACGATATAAAATGGTGGTTCCATCGCTTCACAAGAAGTTCTCAGACATAGTAATGAGCTCAATCTGAAGAGTCTAAACGAGCCATTTATTTCCATGGGTGATAATGTTTAATACTTATTACACTTTTGGGGGGCCCAAATGGAATGTGCTCTCTAGTTTTATGGGCTGGGAGATAGCAACGTTTTTCAATTACTCCAGGGAGACAACAGGTAATCTAAATAACCTCATCTTGCTTCGTCTGAGGCTCCGCACAAATGAATAGCATCAAATTATTACAGACACTGCGGATTGTGCATTGCTCTGCCTTGGTTTTATTTGAGAACAGCTCCACTTAGGGCTGTCAGCCCCCCTTTAGCCCTGGCGGAATAAAGGTCAAGCAATCAGGCATCTGTAAGGACAGCTAATTTGTCATCCCTTGACAAATGTGTCACTGTCTAATCTGGCCAGTGGTATGATCCCCACCACAAGCCCGAAAAGGTTAAGAGATTCAAAGAGCGGGCCGCTGCAGCACAACATGGGGAAGAAGATGGTAGGCGCCGGTGCAGAAAATTCAATTTCTCATTCAATAGTTTCTTTTATTTCTTGCGACATATGTGCTTTCTCGGCTTGGCTTTAATTGCCTGCGAGTCTTTAATGTGCGCCTCCTCACCAAATGACACCCCGCCGAGGCCTGAGATTAGCTCTGTCAGGGCGATGAGCGATCCAATGCAGTAGCCCATCCACTCCAGCTTTTCCTAGAATACTTTTCAAAGCCTTGCCCCATGGCTGGCTGCCGCTTGTGTGCATTCATGTAGCGTCGCTCTCTCTCTATCTCTTCCTCTCTCTCTCAATGTCTCTCACCAGGGCTTCCCTGTGCCTAATGAGACGCCTCACAGGCTGCTCTCAAAGCTACCTATAGAGGCAGGTTATTGCCATTTACCTTCGCTAACCTCACAGGCATGCAGCTCATTGTCTTGTTTTCGTGCTCCTCTGGTGCTTTCGATCCGGAGGTAATAGAGAGTGAGTCTGACAGTGGGGCGCCCAAGATATTCTCTCTCTCACTTTCTCTCACGCTCTGTCTTTGTCAGGCTCTCTCTCACTCTCTCTCTCTCTCTCTCTCTCTCTCTCTCTCTCTCTCTCTCTCTCTCTCTCTCTCTCTCTCTCTC
>JBBIGB010000129.1:21218906-21230935 GCA_037577075.1 Alestopetersius hilgendorfi
TCTCTCTCTCTCTCTCTCTTTCTCTCTCTCTCTCTCTCTCTCTCTCTCTCTCTCTCTCTCTCTGTCGCTCTCTCTCTCTCTCTCTCTGTCTCTCTCTCTCTCTCTCTCTGTCTCTCTCTGTCTCTCTCTCTCTCTGTCTCTCTCTGTCTCTCTCTGTCTCTCTCTCTCTCTCTGTCTCTCTCTGTCTCTCTCTATCTCTCTCTCTCTCTGTCTCTCTCTGTCTCTCTCTATCTTACCTCCTTCCTGCTTTGTTTTACCGGACTTTCTGTCACGCCTAAGGTCTGGCTGCGTCCTCATCGAGCGCAAGGACAATAACTTCCTCAGGCTGTGATTAATACTCACCAGCTGACTCTAATCACCACGTAATTAATAGTTGATGTGGTGGCTTACAAAAACACCAGTGCCATTAACCTGAACAATATCGATTCTGATTCCTTCCACACCTCTCCAAATGTTTCTGGGGCTGTGGCCAAAACAAATGGGGTAAATTAACACACCATCTGCATTTTATTTTGAGGTCGGTTGGTAAGTTTTTTTCTTAAATGAATGTGCAATGAAGTGTTTGTATTGGTAAACAGTTCAGGGCATCATTGCTCTCAGCAGTCTAAGAGGCAGTCACTGAATGTCATAAATATGAGCTCATCATTGGTCCCCCATTGCTAGTGTCAAGTATTGTTCCTCTGTTCCATGTTTTCACTCAGTTGTTTCTTTCCCTCCAATGAGGCCAGCCTGTATGTATGAGGGAGGGAAAGAAAACTGTTATTTTTTTGAGACTGACACGTACGTCTCTGCTAGAAGTTATGAATATTTCACATAATTTGAAAAGCTCATTTTTTTCTACACTGAGATTATTTATGGTTAACAGAGCATGAGATACAGGACCAAGAAAGGACTCTGATTTTTTTTTTCTTTCTTTCTCCCCCCGCTTTCCTGTCAAACGCAGAAATGCTTGATCAAGAGAACACTCACATTTGATGGAGCCGAATTGTCATGCTTGAGTGACGAATACTGGAGAAACGTGTTCCCAGTCATGACATCCCAGCCCCCAGTTTGTTTCAGTCTTTTATTTTCTTGGACAAAATGAGACGTACTCTCATATGAATTTGAAGACCTTTTTTATATTAGTACATTTTAAAGGAATTTCAGTTACACACTACTTGGACTGGAGTGAGTACGAAAGGTAATTTTGTTTATAGACATTTTGTCCATTAAACACAATCAAACAAGCAAACAGAGAAACATTTAAACCTAGGTTTATAGTTCTGTGGTAAAGAAGACTTTACATTGTGTATTGTTCTTGTCCCTGTGTCTCTGTGTGTCTATACAGTCGTGACATAAGCAATTTCCTCTGGGGTCTGATTCTGAATTATATAGCAGAAATAAATCATACTGACTGAGATTTAAAAGAGGAACATCCATGTTAAATGTTAATGTAAATGGCCGGATAGACTGTTGAAAGCAAGGAATGGAAGAACAACTTGGTGATACACTGAGGACTATATGTTTATGCATGTTTACAGCTCAAAAGCTAAGAAAATAGCAATACATATCATTAAATCTAACTAACAGCCCAGTTTGGAACAATAGGGGAAATTCAAAGGGTGAGGAGAAATGTAGAGTAGATCATGTGGGGAAATATAAGTTAATGTGCCTCCCCACTCCTATAGCCTGTTTAATTCAGCTTCAGTTTCAAGTCATCATTTAGCCAATGCCTTTTGATGGGTCTAATAGATGATATGATCTGCCACAATGTTTAATGCAGATCTTACACGTTTCCTCAGTTCAGTATGAATTCGCCATGCATACTGCTCTGTGCTAAAGTTGCAACAACACACTCAGTATGTTTAATCAGTAGAACAAAGAGAGTATCTCACACAAGTGGTAAATCAAGTAACCTGACCTCTGTATCCCATCAACAACAAAGAGGCTAAGATGTTATATAAATCAATATATACCAACATAAATCAATATATACCATTAGGGTGGGATGCAAATCAATATGTACCACAGACTGAGTAAAACATATAAAATCTTTGGGAGCTGCTAAAATTTACAAAATCACTCTGTTCAAAACAAGGAAGGCGAGGAAAGACTGGGTGTATAACAAGACATGACCCAGAGCCTGAACAGTCTACACTGATCTTACATGGCATTTGGTTTGAAACCAAAACTCCAGGCCTTATATTGCTGCTATTTATTTATATTTTAACAAATAAAGGTATTTTGCACATATAAAGGACACAGTTCCATGACAATATTGTTGCTTTCCACACTTTTTGGATGTTAAAAAAAATTACTTGTACCATATTGCACATCCTTGCACCAAACTGCACATTTTTACTTTAGAGTTTATATTTTTAATTTGTTTATATATATATATATATATACTTTATTTTGTACTCTTTTTGCTTGTCTCACTCTATGTGAATTGTGTGTAGAGATAAGATGACAATATAGTTCACTTTGACTCTGACTTTGACTTTGACTAATGGTTTTTCTTTCTGGACAGGTGTTGCAGAGTCGAACATTAATCAATAGAAGTGAATATCTACTTTACATGTATAGTTCTGAACAGGCTTCTGCTCAGTCCAAGATTCAATATATTTTCTTGATGCACCTTCAGTACATTTCCCCTATTAATGAATGAATGTACTGTGCACCCATGTGCTGTGGAGGATCTGCGACAAACATTGCACAGTCTTCAAGAACAATCATGCTGTGTTAACATTTAGTGCAGAAATAGTCAAGATCAATAATATAAACTCTGTTGCCTAATCTTCTGCTTCGTTCCATCATTAATCTTTTTCTCCCCATGCCGTCATCTCTAGTTACATCTAAATGAGATTGCACAGAAAGAAGATCTTCCCTTGATGTTCTCGTCACGACATTTGAACAAAAAAAAATAATACTAATAAAAAGGCGTTGAATGAACAGCGCTTTGCAGTTAACTGAGGTAGTTAACTTAGGCATGATACAAACATGGAAAATGTAATAAATTTGTCTGCTCTAAATGGATTTGATATGTCAACCTAGTGCTCAAATGAATACGCCAGCCTCTTATCTATGGCTTAATGATGTTGTTTTATTCTTTTTTTTCCCTTGAGATTAGAGAAAGCTGCAGAGGAAGAGGCAGCGCTGGCTGTAAGTGAAGAAGACATTGAATTAGGAGCTGGAGATGGAGCAGTTTCGGCGGACTGCGATGCGGTCAGATGCTCAGGGCTGCAGCCAGGCGGAATTAACGAACATCTCCGCATGGCTGCGGGAGCGGAGAGCATGGTGAGCCATGTTAAAGTGATAAGTGGTCATGCACACCGATGGCAGAACCCTCTGAGGCTCTCTTCTGTCTCTTTATTCCTCAATGTTCATGCTGCTGCCATGCCTGAATAGCCCAGTTATTGCAGTCCGCTCATGGCACAGGGTCTTTTTTTACATGCACCAAATAACCTACTGTTAAAATATGATTAAGTATTCTATCAATTAAAATGCACATCTGTCTCACTCATATGATTTAAACTGAAAATAGAAATATTTAACCCAGTCAACTACTGTTACATCATGGCAGACACTTTTACCCAAAGGTTTTCCGTATCACAGATAAGGACACATTTGTGAAATATGGTGTGTCACAGGCTACACTACACGAGCATCCTTATTTTTAATGCAATAAGGAGAAATGCCACAAAGCCTGTTATGGTTGGTTTAAAGAAATACTGCTTTAAGGGCTGTAATACTGTACCTCTTGCGTAAAAATGTGGCCCCTTATGTGAACACACCACCCACTGTGAAATTCTTTTTCTCCATTAACCCATTTACCAAGTAAAGCAGGGGTCTGCCACCAACAAGGGGCAACTGCAGAGCAGTGTATGGGGACGGTACCTTGGCCAAGGGTACCTCAGTGGTACCACTAGCAATGTTAGGATTTGAACCGACAACCTTCTGAATCCCGGGACAAAACCCTAACCACTAAGCCACCAGCTGCACTCCCTTTTTCACTCTGTGTCCTGTCTCCACTAGTGATGTCTTGGGTTATTTCTGTTTTTGTTCTTTGTGTTGCATTGTGGTCCCAGAGGAATTTCGATTTGCTCCACTGTGTACTGTGTATATAGTTGAAATGACAATATACCAACCTGACTTGCTTTGACTTGAGCTTATGATTGTTTATGTTACACAGCTGTGTAATTTGCACTACAGAGATCTGTCGTTCATGAACATTATGTTGCCTGTAACATCTTCCTGCTTCTGTAGTCTCATCTCACTTATCTTTATTAGTTTATCGTTTACTTTTTTAACACTATGGAGGAGGCGGGGCTAAGGCAGGGACTAAGAATGATAACAGTAACCAAAACACATGGACAGAAGCACAAAACATAAACATTGTGAGCAGACATGCCACATAAACATGATAAGTCAAAATGTTACAGTGACTTTGACATGATTTTTACCTTTAAAGCTTTGTGGGTATTAGTTAAATCTGAGGTTGTGTTGGGGCAGGTAAACTTATGAACTGAGGAAACATAAGTACTAAGATCTTGCAGTGGAACTTATTAGTACTTCCTGCATGCATCAGCATAGGCACAGAAGTTTTTTTGATGCTATTTTTTAGTATCCAACTGGTCTGAAATAATATTATAAGCAGCAGTCCCAACACCAAAGAATGAAGTTTGAACAGGAATCAGGAACAAAATTTGAATGACAAAAATGAAGCTATTCCTTACAAATGTACCTTAGAACATATAAAAGCATAAAGTTTTTCAGAGAACTGAAATTCCATCAGGAATTTTATTAAACACTTGTAACCATTCATAGGTCAGAGCACCAGAGACCCTTACTTTGTTGAAGCTTTTCTGCTGAATCTCAGCAACGGTGGGTAATCCAGGTCCAAAGAGTAAAAATCCTCCCCAGGATTTTATTGCAACCAGCTGTATCCTGCTACTGCTGGTTTGAAGGGACTAAAAACCATGACAGTTGGATCCTGGGGAGGACTTTTACTCTTTGGACCTGGATTACCCACCTCTGAATCTCAGTAAGCACACAGAAGAAAAGGTAGGCATGCTGGCAGAGCCAGTAGTTCAAGAAAAAACAGATCTCCACAGTCAAGCTCGTTTCTGTTAGTGACCCTAGGATTGTAGTGATATGTTAGCACTGAGCTGACAGCATTACACATGATTGTTCTAGATAGAATAAGGATATCTGCAACATTAATGCTATATTTTATAAAGCTCAGGACA
Source organism: Alestopetersius hilgendorfi (assembly GCA_037577075.1). NCBI lineage: Eukaryota > Metazoa > Chordata > Actinopteri > Characiformes > Alestidae > Alestopetersius > Alestopetersius hilgendorfi. Next base: position 21,224,135 of record JBBIGB010000129.1, read on the forward strand.
GTCATGTCAACATACATTTTACCTTATAATATTATAATTTTTTACGTAACATTTCTGGGGTGATTCCTTCAGTAAAGAGTGCTGGCATAGAGCTGCCACTGCTTTCCCTCTGACAGAAAAGATCATTCTCAGGCCTTCCAAAAGGATCAGAGATACAATTTTCCTTAAAAATTACCCCTGGAATTCAAAATGTGATTGGCTGATTCCTTCCTAAATGTGCTGTTGGTTAATTTGATACCTTAGGATTACAAGGTCAAATCAAGGCGAGCTCACTTAGCGGTATCCACCTAAATACAACCTAATAATAATATTCCAATTTAGGAATTGAAATACTATTACTAATACAGTGCCTGCAGATTACATGAGCAGAGTTCTATTTAAAAAACAAATTACAATTTAAAGACGCATATTTCCTTGGTTAGATGTTTTCTGAAGGCCTAGAAGGCCCTGAGGGTTCCCTTCTGCTCAAGCTAAACCTGCGGCTAATGTAATTGCTTGTCGATGCGAGCCAGATCTCTGCAGTTTCACTGCTTTGTAAGCCTCCTTTAATCCATAATACGTCTAAATTAGAGCCAGTCCACATGCTGCCACGTACTGTTGGCTGTTAGATGTATGAATCGAGCTTTGAATTAATATCCACACAAGTTGTCCACACCAGTTTGGGGTGCAATCCATCTTCCGCAGACATGATTCAGTTATGTAAGCAAATTGACAAGTAATCCATTGCTGCCGCCCTTGTTGTCACCTCTAAGGTCACTTTTGATTGTCGGAGTGAGCAAATGGACATAAGAAAGGCCTGCAGTGAAGAGGAGGATGTGGTATCAACAACTAAACATTTCAATAAGAATGATCTTCACCACACATGACAACTTAGCGCGTGAGCGCATGTGTCTTTACCATATTAAGAGGAGTGTGCTTCATACGCAAATGAGATTTAGGCTGTGGGTTAAGGGCCACGTAACACCATTAAAACGCAGAGGCCCAAAAGCAGGAAAGAACTCATAGAGCGGATCCAAGTGGTAATTGATTGCAAATGCTGCTGATATAGCGGCTCATTTTTAGCTCGTTCAAGGACACTTGACCTTTAAAAGCGCAGTGTCTCTGCATTCGTTTTCTTTCTTCCACTTTGGACTTTCCTATGCTTTGATCTGACAGATCGAACCCTGCTTCAAATCCAACACTAACTTCCTCACTTGTGTATTGGCACTCTCACTGGCACAAGGTGCTAAAATGAGGCTGTTTAAGTATTTTAAAAAACAGAGGGCATGAGAAAAAGTGATGAAATGTTCAGGGTACATTTCACTGCATTTTATACTTGCATAACTACACATGTGACAAATAAAGAATCTTAAATCTTGAATCTTGAGAGTTTATGAGCAGAATTCCAAACTGGTTTTAAATGGATTACTTCTAATTAACACTACTTATTTTTTGGGGGGTGCTGAAGGGAAAATAAATGCAGCAACATGACAAGGTAGATCATTAAATTGCAGAGGAGCTAATCTTAGAAGATTGGAGAGGGAACTAAATAAAGAATGTTCTAATTAATACACATGAGAAACACATTTTCTGGAGCTCTGATGTTGTGGTTAAATGTTTGGGCTTCTTTGAATATGAGCGTTGGAGCAACACAGTTTGGAAGTGAGGATTAAAAGAAAGGGGTGGGGGGCACGAAAACAAACTAAACATAGCAGAACATCTCCTGGTAATGCTTTATATTTAATCACAGATTGCCAGAGGCTTACTGCTGATCAGCGCAATTAGGTCTGATTAAGCTGTAGCTAAATTAGCTCATATAGCCACAGTGCAGGCTGATATTACAAACCTACCAATACAATGCTTCAATAAAACCAAACTCTATTTCTTCCTCTCAGTCACCAATTCAGTTGTGGATCCACTCTCATCTGGCTTCTATGTGCTCCTCTCTTCTTCCCACATTGGCTCATTATTCACGACATCAGCGAGGAGAGATTGACCGAATAGTTTACACACATTCAGCCTCGCTTAAGCAGCAGTCCCAGCCCTCTGACAAACCATTACATGTTAAATTAAACTGTAGCTGCATGGGTGGGGGGATGCCCATTTGGGAGATGTCATTTTGAAGACCCTGCTCACCTTCACGAGGTGTCATGGAGACACTGATGGGGTTGTGCTCCTGTCATATGCCAAAGTGTGATGAATGAGCCATCTCTATAGGTGTGGATAACATGCCCTTCCCCATGCATGGGGCCTGTGCCTTGTCATGTTATCCGCTGGCCGATCGCTCCTGCATGAAACTGTCCAGCTGAGCAGAGGCCTTCCATTAGTAATACAATACTAGATTACCTGCAATAACAGCAATAAAAGTTAAACAGATTGTGAAATAAAAGTTACGTTTTGGTTTCTCTCTCGTTAGCAACTACAGGACAAGTCTGTAAGACAATATTAAACCACAGAGTGGCAGTATGAAGGAAACATCACAACTTAAAACAAACTTAACTTTACATACTTAATGCAAAAGTAAAATGTTAAAATACAGCGGTCCATTTAGTCCCACTACAGAGTGTTTTCTGCATTGAACTCATTCACCAACTGAAGCAGGGGGCTGCCACCAACCAGGGGTGCCCAGGGAGCAGTGCACCTTGCTCAAGGGTACCTCTGTGGTTCCACTAGCAGTCCTAGGATTTGAACCCACAGAATTCTGATCACAGGGCCCTAACCACCCTGCCCCCATACAAACTTAACTGACACAATGATACCAATATATACACTTGTTGTTACAGTGGCACGGGATGGGATATATAAGGCAGCAAGTAAACAGTCAGTTTTTAAAGTTGATTCGGTAGAAGTAGAAATGAGCAAATGTTAGAATCTAAGTGATTTGAGTAGCACCTACCAGAAGTGGTCCAAGGAAGGACAGCAGAGCGTACTTACTTTGTGATTTCATACTGTGCACATAACCCCCCCTGGAACCACACCAAGACATAGATCCCAACACGGACCCCCCGTCCCCGGCACCACCCTCCCTGGAACCCCCCAAGGCCCAGACACAGAGAATATGTTTTATTTTGGTTTATTTTGCTAAATCCCTGATTATGTGTGAATGTGTTGCCCGTTATGGATTGCAGCTACCATCCAAAACTTAGTTTGGCTAATTGACATGTGACAGCAATAAGGAGAGGTCAAGTTTATTATTCTGACCACCCCATGTCAATTGCTTTTTTTAAAAAACAAGAAATGCTATTTTTGCCTGATTTATTGACTGGGTTCAGTTTGTTTCAGAAACCTCTGAGTTTCTCTGATTGTCTTCCCTGTTTTTGTCCATGTGGTTTTGTTATTGTTGGTATCCCTGGCCTCACATTAGTTCCAATGGCTACAGCTATGTGCATTGTTTGAAACCCCTCCTATCCCGATGTGTTTGTCATAATGTCCTAGTATATGTAATCCTTTGTCTTATCTTTCCTAGTTTTGTGATCCATAGTTTCTACAGCCTTCCTTGTGTTTGATTTGGAAGATTTCTTTATTTCTTGATCTCTTAAAGTATCACTCTCACATATGTCCAACCTACAACCTCAGTTATTACAGTTTTATATTTTCTTGCGTGCATTCTAATGTTATATTCTAGTTTTCTTAGGTGCAGGTACTGTATGGAAAATACCTTGAGTTTTACCAGTATCACTGCTGATTCAGCACTAATGCACGCCAAGTTACCAGTGTTGTATGTCAAATCTTATCGGCCTCACTGCTATTAGGTAAATGCAGTATGTGAGCAAAAAAATTCACATACAATATCATAGTAAAAAATGTGGCACTTACAATAGCTATATCTCGAACGAGGTGGGTAATCTAAAGATAATGGCTTAAGAATGGATGTAAATGTGTAATATGTTAGGATATATTCGTCTAACAAAGACCTCTAATGGTAACCTCCACAACACTGCAGGCCCCAGTGCGACAGGCCCCTGGCACTGTATATACGACTACAGCTATCAGTACATTATATTAGGATATACAGCCCAGCTCAGGTTTATTACATGCTAATGTGTTCCGTGCAGGCACATATAGACTAATGCACTTAGAGTTGCTGACTAAAGCTGCTGAACTTGGATAAACTGCAAATTAATACGAGATTAAAAACACTTCTGGACCTTCCCTATGAAACTTATCATAATCTTACATATATTTAGGTTGAGACATGTTTAGGTTCCACACCCCCCCCCCACACCCCCCACCCTTATTACACAGTCATTTTTTTTCTTTTTTCTGATCTTCCTTGCTTCTCTCTCTCTGTCTCTCTTTTTCCCCTAACACACACACACACACACACACACACACACACACACACACACACACACACACACACACACTTACACACACACACTTACACACACTTGTGGCACATTTCCAAACTCGTTTTACAAGCTGCCTCAGTAGAGTTGTGAATCTTTTCTCCCAGAACTAATATTTACCCCTCTGTGATTACAGGAGCTTTTTTTCAGATGCAACCTCTCTCAAATCAGAATGAGAACTAGCTGCTTGTTGTAGTATGGGGCTATTGTTTTTAAGGAGTTAAACAAGGATTGCAAGTAGTGAAACAACTGATTCAACAGTTTTGTTACTTACAACGTAAAGAGCATTCTAAAATGAAAAGTGCCTGCATTCACTCAGTTCTACACAATTAACACGACACACAGAAAGACAGCATTTATTAAAAGTTTGGGCTTTTTTTTTTTTTTTAGAACACTGAACACTCACAAATATGCTGCATTTTGAATTCTTTTGGATGTCTCAATCTGAAACCAAATTATACCATTTTATATACAAGCCCCTATGAATACCCCAAAATGAAAAATCCCGTTTAAAGGTTCTACTGCATTACATCAGAATAGTATTTTTTTTCGGGAGGCAGCAGAGCCCAGTTTAAATCTTTTACTGTATTTATGAACCAGTCTCACATAAACTCATACTTCTACATATACATATACATGAATCAAAAATGCTATGATTGGTCCCTCTGGTAACAGCACATCACTTTAACTTTCAGTTTTTGATCTGGTTGAAAACAAATCAATTTACACTGATATCTGATGTAATCACATTAGGTGTTTCAGTTTGTTTATGGATATTTTTCAGCCTTAGGCAGTGCTGGCTTTGTTCTTGGTAAGTGCAGTGACTTGGATGCTCAGGGACAAACCTGCATGTTTCAAAGATATGTGACGGAGTACATGTTTGTTAGCCCTACAAATATGCTACTAGGTTGGGAGTCCATGAAGAGGCAGTCCAAGGTGATCATTTTTACAGAACTCATTAAATGCAGTTGCTGTTTAGGACTGTTGTGTTCTTTTAGCTTAGTGTCCAGTCACTGGGGGCAATTTTAGGGGAGGTTCCATAACATCTAGAATTTGGGTTATATGTGGAAGTGTGCTGGAGCAACAGATGCATGGAGGATACAGTGAAACGAGTAATGCCAGCTGGGCTGCCCGAGGCACTGCTCAAAACTGCCTTATCCCACAGCCCTGTCCACATGCTGTCTGTTTCACTCTCTCTCGGTTTATCTCTGTCTCTTCCTAACTCTCTCTTTCTCTGTCTCTCCCATTTGACTCTTTCTCTCTGACTCCCACTCTGGAGCTTTCTCTCTTTCTGTATCCATCTCTGTCAGCTTCCACCACTCTGTCTATCTCTATGCCTGTAACTCTGTAGCACTTTCTCATACACTTTCTTCATCTCCTCTGTATCCGTCTCCTCCTATCTACCATAACTGTAGCATATTGTAAATTACCAGCAATTGTTTTCTCAAAACAAAACAAAACAAAACATAAAACAAAACACAATGTCCATTTACTGTTCACTTTATTAGACACATCTAAACTAGTCCTTCATCAGTGGTCAGTTTCTGGCCACTGGACACTGTTACCTGAATCATTTTTGGGTGGTGGTGATCCACTCTGCACTGCTGTGTATGATCCACTCTATGCAATACATACACATATTCACAAACTCTACCAAGTCTGTGTCACTGGGATACTGAGAAAGATCTAGCGTCCAAATAATACCTGCTCACTCGTGGTCTTGTGAGGGTCCTGACCATTCATTAAGAAAGGAAAGAGCGGCCAACAAAGGATGCAGGGAAACGGGTGGACTGTAGTATATTGTGACGAGCCGTAGAGACAGGGGACACACAGGCGGATGAATCCATTCTTTCTCCGTTTATTTTCTTGCTTCTCACACAAACACAACCAACTGGCATCACTCCTCACTCCCAACTACGGTGCCAGGCACCGCCCTCCCCTTATATACACCTCCCCAGAAAACCCGCCAGTTGCTATGGCGATGAGCCCAGGTGGAGCCCATCGCCCTTAAGTTCACCCCAGCCTGCCCGCCAAAACCCACACACCCCACCCGTGCAACCCAAGTGGTCCTCCTGCCTGCCACAATATAATTGTAAACTACAGAATGCACAAATCTTTTTTATCTTGTACTTAATGAATAAAAAATTCTGATTCTCCTCTTCATTCTCTCTCCCTCTAGCCTATCTTCCCTCTCTGCAATTTATCTTGCATCATTATCTTAACCATCCTACACTGTGCCTCGCATATATTGAACATTCAATCTCTGATTCAAAAGATCTATTAGTTACACTGGTGCTTCCCCTGACTAATTGATTGAAGACGGATGATATTATAACACTGGATTATTTAACTGTACATAGCATTGCCTGAGGACAACAGGCAGGCTTGAAGAATATGGTAGAGAAACATGGAGAGTATGCAGATTATTGCTGCTCTTTTGCTTCTTAGAGCGATAAGGATGTGAAAACACGTG
>JBBIGB010000129.1:21233124-21244269 GCA_037577075.1 Alestopetersius hilgendorfi
TGTGTGTGTGTGTGTGTGAGAGAGAGAGAGAGAGAGAGAGAGAGAGAGAGAGAGAGAGGGAGAGAGAGAGAGAGAGACAGAGAGAGAGAGAGGGAGGTCTGTATGCATGTTTGCAATTAGCCACTTACACTTTTTTTTGGCTGATTCATGTCATTTTTTTCTTTAGACATGTTTGAGTGCATCTGATTTGCAGATTTTGTGGTGGATTTCATTTTTCCCGACAAAGCCCGCTTACCAAGCCGTAAAGCTTTACTAATTGAAAAGGTTTTTAGCAGCATTAGCTCAGACTTATCTAAGACTTTCTTTGTCTGTAAATCTGAATGTATGCAAATTTATGTTTGATATCTTTTTTTTGTTGTTGTTGCTATTTTTGGTTCTTGGTTAACAACTTTTTTCCCCCAGAAAGATAGCACAGGGAGAGAATAAAAAACACAAGTACACATGAAGACTGAGACATCAAAGTGTGTGCAGATTAATAAAGAGCTCAAAGCAGCATGGAGGCCGTTCCTTTGCCAACAGGAAGGTTTTATTTATGGTAAGGTCTCATTTACATTATTCAAGGATAAAAGGAGATGGTTGCTAATCAGCTATTGTGTTCCCAGAGACTTTATTGTTCTATTTTTTCAATAGACATCTTCGCAACCCCACACTGTTGTTATGGATCATGGTATCACCTAACCAGAAGCAGACATTGCTTTAGGCCCGGATTATGGGTGTGATAACATCATCATCAGTGATTGAGGTCAGGGTCAGGGCAGCTGATAAGGAGAGCTGTCTGGACAGTATGACATTTTGGCCAAACTTCTTTTTCCTTCAAAGAGGCATTTCTTAACACAGAGATCTCATTTCATTATTTCTTCAGCTTTAAAGGGTCCATATCTTGTTTCCTTCTTCAGCATTTCTTCAACTTTAAAGCCCTCCTCGGTCTAAGGTCCACTTATAATATATTTGTTGGTTTATTGAAAAAAATATGATAATTTCCAACCTCTATGTACTGTTCAGAATTAAACAGAATGCATCTGACATGGTGCTTTTAAGACTTTAACACTTCTGCATATTTTAATGTAATGACTGTTAATCTTGGAAAAAATAAAACGTGTGGTTTTTCAATGTTAAACTCATCAAAGTAATGAAAACGGTGTACTAAAATGTGTCATATAAGTTATTGTGTTTTAATATATCTAAGTTGTTGTCCCTGTAAATGTACTTCTTTTCGCTTGAAAAGTAACAAACTTTGTTTAGGGGTGTTCAAGCATTGGCATGTGGCTGTACGTAAGTGACCTGTATTGGTTGGCTGTCCTGTATTGTAGCTCGTTCAAAAACCCGTTCAGGTTGAAATAGGCAGGGTTAAGGTGCTGTAGGTTGACCAGGCAAGTTTATGTAAATATGTCGGTTTTGATGACATCATTAAATCAAGGACTCACATTTATAAAATATAACAAGGCTGAGCTCTGACGGTCAGACCTCTTCAGTCGGTGTAATTCTGTTCTGTGCTATGTTAAAATATGTGGGCAGTGAACAATATGTATTGAAGCAAAATTTACATAGTAAACAAAAGTCTAACATCAAAGAGGTGAGGAGAAAAATTAGTTTTAGTTAATAGTCTTCAGAACTTGCATCCTTGTCAACATTTCTTCAGACAAAGCTGTTTTTTCCTCGAAAGCACTCTACTGCAAAGCACCTGTGCTTAGAAGACTTCATTTGGGTCAGAGCCCTTCCCATACCGTCGCCTGTCTCCTGGCCGGCGTTTTCGAGAACAGATTGTGTGGGGATTTTTGACAGGACGCTGGCATGGAAATACAGATTTGGCAATTAACCTTGATGTCACTGTAATTACTAAGTCACTTTAGTCAAATGAATTAATTTCCCAAAAGGACGTGGCAACAAAATTATCTCCTCTCCTCCTAAAGTGAGCCAATATGGAAGCCGGTAATTATCTGGAAGCAGAGAAATAAAACAACAGGAAAAGCAGTTTCTGTATTCTTGTCTTTAGCAGGATGCTTCTCAGTAATCTGGCCTGAGGCTGCAGAGCAGAATATGTGGATATTCTCTGAGCAGTTCTTGCTGCGTTTAGCCTCTGGTAGACATCTAGCATGTTTCCTTTGGAGCTCAAGTGCTAGCACAGCTTAAGGATCCCTGCGCACACTCAGAGCCATAACTTCTCTGGGTTGTCATTGGCTCTGCTGACAGTGCTGTTTTGAAAAACGCAGACATATTGTCTGACACGTCTGAAGTCTCATTTGGAAGCAGCCTGAGAGCTGCACGGTTTGTTGGGGTGCTTGTACTTCGGTGTTATTTCCTACTCGGTCCCCCAAGGCAATCTCTTCTCACATATTATTTAGTTAATTTTATTCATAACCCACTGAAACACGATCTGAAGAATAAAAGTGTCAGAAGGGTTCTTCAGTACAATGTTATGGAATTACCAATTTTGAAACTTTTCAGTAGAAATTGAGACACATGAGTGTCTGAAGTTTGAAGAACCACAGAAATACTATGACTATAAAGTTTTTTTTTCAGAAACTGCATGTTGAGAGCAAGAGCTATTTAGAAACATTTATAAAATGTTTTAGGTGACACAGATATGGCCCGTAAAGGCTAGCACAATGTGGGAAGAAAGAATCACATGGTTTATAATAACAAACATAAAATGGAAGACAAATAAATGGGAGAAACAATTTGAATATAGTGATATTTTGTGCTTCGCCCTTGACTGGTACTGCCAACACACATGGGTTAGCCCTGTCGCATAATGGTATGTAAATGTACAGAATCATGAGAATAATAATGCTAGGGTTCCTCTAGGTTAAAGGGCCCGTGTCTTACATTTTGTATGTTGTTTGGTTTTATATTTAAAACAGTCTTCATTTTTACATTTTTACATTTTGCATTTTTTTCCATAGAAATGAATAGCCTTGGTATTCAGCCTTTAAGATATATGTAAATGAGCTCTGATACAAGCCTTTAAACTATATGTAAATGAGCTCTGTTACTCAGTCTTTAAGATATATGTAAATGAGATCTATACCTAATTAAAAAAAAGACTGAAACTCATTAAGAAAAGACTGAAGCTTTCCTTATAAGTTCAATGTGAATGAGTAAGCCCAATCTTTTACAGGTTGATCAGGCTTAATAATGCAAATGCATTTTTATGAAATCACAGAACAGTTCAAAAACTTTTACATTCTACATCAATTTTGGGGTTTCCATGATATGTTGATTTGGGCTCTTCAAGGATAACTTCAGTCCAGGTTCAAACCCTCCCTGAGGTGAATGGCCAATGCTTCCCCTGCCTGGAGTGAGTTGGGTGTTGAAGTTAGTGCACAGGGATTAGGACAGAGACTCTGGTTCATTTCCCAAGTTCTTAATCCTCCACATACCACTGAGGAGAGAGAACTCTCATCTCTTAATTGCATGCTGCTTCAATTAGTATGTAAATTTTTAATAATGGATTTTTTTTCTCTGGTGGCATCACCATTCAGCAAAGTTATTCTATACTAGCTGGAGGAAGAAAAAAACAATAGAACAAAAACGATATAAAAGGAGGCCGAACATTGATGTGAATGTTAATTAAAATAGAGCCTTTCCCTATTTCCCTGTTTCAAATCCCAGGCACTTCCAGCACAGTGTCTATGTACAGTGTCGACGGTGGCAGGCACTGCGCTAATGAGACGCTGCAGGTTCACGCTGGTGCCTTCAAGTTTTCTGAGCCAAATCCAAAGCCTAATCTGTTCCAAACACTGAACCGTTTGCCTTTCGTCTCCCCAAAGGCGCATGACCACAGTTTCTGCCTCTCTGTCTCTCTCTCCCCACCTGGCTCTTCTAATGAGTGCGATCCCACCCAAACGCATCGGCAGAACAAGTCATGATAAACCAGCCAGATCTCTTAGTCAGAGCTTCAATTTAAACTGGCAGCTCCTAAATGGAATTAAGCTAGTAGAGGCTGAAATATTATTATATTGACTTTATTAAAATATATTAGAGGGTGTCATTGCAAGGCCTGCTAAATTAAAGAGTGCTGTGAGGTAGTGACAATGATTAAGAAAAATGGGCCTGAATGCCATTATGGCGATTGTGGTTTCACTGACAGGTGTGGGGTCTGCCTGGGTGGGGTGGAAGGGTGGTAGTTGCCATGGGGATTTGAGGGGTGGGGATTTCTATGCTATGTCCACATGAGCATAGACAATTGTAAATGAGAAATTATACAGCTCACTATGTCATGTTCTTTAAAATACATCAGGCAAATTTGACAACAACCTAAAAAACAGAACATATTTAATGGCATTTAGTTTTAACCAAGAACATTTAGCCACAATATTCCATAGGTTTGCAAAGCTGTACAATTCTTCTAGAGAATTGTATGGGCTTTGCAGAATTTCATCTCCATAATTCAACTGCAATTGTAGTCTTCTGGGTGTTTATATGTAATATTAATAGTATTAACGTCTAAAGTTTTGCTGTATAATTCCCTGCTGGTGCCTCACTGGAATGAATGGATTTGAAACCGCAGTTTCAGCCAGAACCTGGTCTCTCAACTATTGTAAAACAATGTCTCAGATATTAACCAGTGAATGCATAACCATTTCATCTAACCGTTTTCTGTGAGGCAGAATTTTGTAATGTTCAGATGCCTAGTTCGTATCACCACCGCTATGAACAATTCTGATTCAGTAAGTTTCTCTTCAGTGGAATATTTACCTTAAACCGCCCTGAGTGACTTTGTTTACATCTCAAAAATTCAATTATGCAGTAAATGAAAAGTCAGTGGAACTTTTTAAAACACCTAATTTAGATTAAACCTTCAGGAGCAACCGAATGTGAGAATCAGGTGGATCTGATTAGAGCAACAAAAAAACTGCAGGAAATTGCATGGGAACCAAACAAATTAAAAGTGAGTTATATTTTATTGTTATTTCAGCAAACCATTCTGTTCTATTTTGAATAACACATTTGCTGCAATTTACCTTTTGCAAAAATCAAAATTCCATGTTCATGTTAATTTTGCATGTTGTCAGAGATGATGACTCGTCGAGTTGGTTGATGTGTCAAGTCAAGCCTCTGGAGTGTGGGAGTTGAGTCTTGAGTCTTTAGTACAGAATTTTCAATTATGTCCTGCTGGCTGCAGGCATTGTGTTGTACCAAAGTAGATCTGTCAGGTTCAGTCTGGCTTCAAATGACAAACCACGGATTGTAGAAAAATACTTTCTGTGGTTGAAAGACAGAACAAGAAAGCCATGGGCGTAAATTTCACTTAACAGTAGGGAGGGACAATAAATATAAAATTTCTCATGAGCAATTTTTGAAGGGGACACAAATAATACAGTCAAATTGTACTTAGAAATAAAAACAAGGAATTAAAATAGGTTTAAAACTTTATTTTAAATTAATAAAGACACTTAAGAACAGAGCAGAAATTGATTATACAAAAAATACAGTGGAGTCAGTTCGGACGTAGCACAGTGCTCATTTAGTAAATGCATAGCTAAACAATATGCTAACTGTGACTGTTAATGATAACGTTAAGCCAAGTCATCACAAATAAAACAATGCATGGCGTGTTAGTTGCAGTGCACTATGCAACAAGCTATTGTAAACACGCTAACGTTAACTAGATAAGTAATATCGCTAATATAGCAGATTCATGGAAAATTACATTGGTAAATATCATTTTTGCCTCAAGAAATTTATGAATGACTCTGCATCAACTACATTAAAGAGAATCGCTTTATTTAAAGTGAATAAAATACCCTACTTACTGACTGGTGTGTGTAAGTGAGATGAACTGCGGAAGCAGGAGTGGGCCAAACCACTGTGAGTAAGGGGAGGGGGAACTTAGGTTTTTTTTTCTACTTACACAATTATTTTAGGTATACATACATATAGTTTTCACAATAGAGAGTGCAATTTTTTACAATAATTTTATTGGGGGGGGGCATCCCTTGGGGGACATGTCCCCATCCCCTCAGGATTTACGCCCGTGTTGAAAGCTAAATTCAGTAAAGGCAGCGTTAAAAGAAAAATGGCAAAACTGGTCTGTCGTTTGTACTGCAGGCTTGCTACCTAGCTAACCAGCTGTTTTAGCAAATTTTACAGCAATGTGTTTTCTTTTCCCAATGAAAGTCTCATTATTTGAATGCAAATAAATGTAGCATAATCACAGACATATAAGATGTTCTTCTACATTAAGTTTGGAATTCTAATGTAATCAGTTCTGTTCATGATTTATTCCTCAGGCTTAACTTTAGCAAGTCTTCAGTCTTGAGTTCAAGTTGAGTCACAAGTCAGTTAAGGGCCAGTCCGAGTCGAGTCGCACAGCAATTAAGGGCCAGTTCAAGTCAAGGCACAAGTCAATTAGGGCCCTTCTGATTCGAGTTGCAAGTTGGTTAAGTGCCAGCGCGAGTCAAGTCATGAGTCATGTAAACATGCAGCTTGAGTACTAGGCTTGAGTTCCTATCTCTGCATGCAATTAAATGTGAAAAAATGTGCAATATATGCATAACTGAATACTAGAATCTTAAATAAAATACCCCCTGAAAGTTATTTAAGACTTAGGCCAGGGGAGAAAAGGCTTATTCTGGAATACATTGTTCTCCATTCAAAAGAAAAAAATCCTATGTTGTCTAAAATTGATTTTCATGATACCCCATTGTGCTTAGCATTTGATCATAATTGCCAAACACCTTAGGCACACTATGCCTATTTGGATTCTGTAGTTTTTATCTTGAAGCAATATTGCCGTTTGGTGGCTTTCATGTCTGAACACGTCTCAATACATCTGAATCTTACTACGTCCTCATGCAGTCATGTGCAGTTCTTAGTCATTGTCCACTTTAATGCCCTCTTAAGTTCTTTTCTCCTTCTTATAACCCACATAAACTTGTCTGCTCACATCCTGTAATGGATGAATGGCTTCCCTAAACAGAAAGAGCAAGGCCATAATAGTAATAGAGCTACTTTAGTGGAGTTATGTATAGAACATCATCCATATATGGCCGGAGTAATGCCCATCATGAATCTCCCCGTCTGTAACGCAGAGTTAATCTCCTGGGATATGGTAGCTTAAAAGTTCATCACATCACTGATAGCTGAGGAGCAGAGGAGATGCAGATAGGTAAAATATGGTATGTTTTAAGACTATAGCAGGTGTATAGTGAAGGAAAAGTGAAAAAAGTGACTGAAGTAGTGTGGTGTAAAAGTATCTATAAAATGTTATACACAGTGTATCATTCTGTGGAGCCTGTTGCTGGACATTTTAATCAACTCACTTTACCCATTTTAACTCACTACTCTTACTGCTTTCACCACAGCACACAGGTGGAAATGCATTGTATGATCAAATCTGACAAAACGTAGCTCTGAAGAGCATCTGTATAGTTTTACACTTTTGTTTGTTTGCTCGCTTGTTTGTTTTTCTCTGCTAACAAAGTCTGGTCAGCTGAACAAAATGTGAAAAAGGGAATAGCAACGCTGCTAATTTTGATACATTTTCTGTTAAGCCTTCAGGACTCGTCAGCTTAAAGCATGATGGCAACAGAATGCAATGGGAGGTTGCAGTAGATTTCATTGGCTTCTACTGCACCCTCAATGAGTTGTTTTATGATAACAGCTGTGACAAATTAAGAATAGATTGAAAAGCTGTAAAGTGCTCCTTTAAGCAACTTTTAGCAAATTAAAAGCACATATTTTGTCTTGTAGGTACCACCACCAGAAATGCACAATGAAAGCATTCCATTATGGATGCAGTCTCCTTTGGGGGTCAGGCTCTAGACAAGGAATAAAGAAACATTTGCATTTACAGAATTTAGCAGACACTTTTATGCAAAGTGACTTCCATTCATTAACTACAGAGGACAGTATGCCTGGAGCAACTTAGGGTTTAGGGTCTTGCTCAGGAACCCAGTGGTGATATGCTGAAGGTGGGATTTGAACCCATGACCTCTTGAACCAGAGGCAAGTCTCCAACCCACTAGACCACCACCACCAAGCTGAAGTTTCAGGAAATTAGCAAATGTTTAGCTTCTGATAAATGGCACAATGACCCATTAACAAAAAAGGCACAACAAGCCACTGCATAACTCTATATTAAGGCTTACATTCTGGGCACTTGCTTGTTGCTTGTTGGCCTTTCATAAGTTGTTAACTTACCCAAACTTGGACATAATGAGAAAATCCATTATGCTGTAATGACCCACTATGACCTTGACTTTACTTGTTCACTCTCTGCTGATTTTTCACCCTTAACTAGTCTTCTCTCTTTTTAGCATTCCGGGTTTTTTTGCATCTTCTTCCATTATTTCCTTTCTTTGTTGCTCATTTTCTCATTTGAGCTTTGACAAAATGGCCTCTGCTACTCCTCTGCTTTTTACACTTGGCATCATCCATTCAAGACACAACATGTTTACACTTGCCCTTTGCAAATGTAGAGTCTGCATCCAGATATTGATTAGATCTCCCTTCAATGCACAATATTTACATTTTTAAATCAGGCCGGTATAGAGAATCCTACACTGCATTTGATGTTTCATAAAAACCTTTTGCAATTATGATGCAAAGCCTTTTAAGACTTTTAAGCTACAGACAAAGAAAAGACAAAGAAAATGTGTGATGGGCATTTGCATGGCTCCCACAGAAATGGAAATGATACTGAAAGTTTGATGGGTTGTCTAGGATAAAAATGTAGACAATTGTTATATTTTTAAGGAATGTGCTATACATTTTTTACAACACACTATTTTCCTAAATATTGTATGGTATTCTATTATAAATTCAGAAAACTGGTATGCATTCATTTTAGTTTATTTCAACAGGGACCAACTGTTTGAGGGCAGTAGAGTATTTTTTCAGATATTTAGAATTTAGTAAACAATTATCAAAAAAAAAAGAATCTTTGAAATATTTCCTCACTTTTGTAGTGTCCCTGTGTTTGCTTAAATGACAAATTTGAATGAGTGATCTGATCTATCTGAGATTTAGTGAAAAGTGTTTAAATGAAAAAAAAAAAGTGTGGCCTTTTAGATGTTTTTAATTTGGAATATGTAAATAAATGCCAAAATAAATCAAGAAGGTAGAAGTAAAATGGGGAAAACGAAGTACAATTTCAAATTCCACAATCTTAATACAAAGCATGCAACATTTCATATGAGGAATTGGATAACACTTTACTTGAACCCTGCTGAATGACACTGACACAATCATACCATAAGCAGTGGCACGTGTCATATACTGTCAAAGGTTGTCATGATAGATCATGGCCATTAATGCAACATTGTAATGTTACCGTTAAAAATAGCTTGCTCAACTTCTCTTGTTCACGCTTCAGCCCATCCTTCTTCTGTTTCGCTGAGGCCATATAACTGGCAATTACTTCCACATCTTTTGAGCAGAGCTCCACTGACATCTCGACTCTCTTCTCCATTGCTTCCCTTTCTGCCCTCCACTTCTTTCGTTTGTGCTTCATCAGTCTAAGCTGCTGATTATTTTACTGAAGTCTCTGTAAACGCTCTATTAGTTCATAGACATCCTTTACAGACTCTCAATCCTATAAGCACTTTGCTTTTACTCTGGACAGTTCCTCCAGTGCTGTATCTTCTGGTTTGGTCTATTTCCTTGTTCTTCTTTTTCAGTCCTACTTTCAACTTGTCAGTTTGCAAAACTGGGTTTCCTTTCCACTGCTTTCCACTTTCTTTTGCTCTCTTAGACTGTCCCTTTTTTAAATTTATTTTTTTGTTTTTCTTATGCCCAATGCCACCCACCCACTAGGACTTTCCCTATCACACAATACCACCAACACTTCCAACACTTGGCATGTTCTTTGCATGTTCTTCCTCCTAATCATGTGAAACACCACCATGATTTGTTTTCAAACTGCAGTTAACACAACATCACTCAACAGCTAACAGTTGGCCACTAAGTTAACAGACAACTGCTTTGGCTAGCGTAGTGCCTGCTTCACTCCCAGGTCATATAAATGTCATCTTGGTATGGTGTGTATTTTCAGCAGCACTAATGGCCCTGAATGATCACAGATATATTAAAGGAATATTACAGGAATACTACAGGCAGCAGTGTGATGCTTTTCTGCTACTATATGTGTCTGCTTGTCACTTTGATTGTGAAGGTGATTCTCCTTTAGTACAGTGTATACACTACTGTATAGTATAGAATTGACTATAGCAAAAGATTATAGCAAGGATTATAGATCCAAGACAAAACTCACAGAAAGGCTGGACTGGCAGAAAAAATGCAATTACTCATGTCTGCTACTTCAGCACCATGGATAGCAACATGAATAATCTACATACGGCATAAGTATTTCAGAAAATGATAGTGGACACATTTCCTAACATGCACAAACCTTGAACAGATAAAGGATCAATGGCAGACTAGAAAAATAAATTCAACTAAAGAGTCACAAAGGGAGGGGGGCATTTTGGCATTTTGCTAACAAGGGTGATTAATTAATGTATTTCTGAGCAAATAAATGCTTACTGCTCAGGTACTTAACACATTTGCACAATACTCTATATGAACAATACATGTCCAAAAGTATCCCGATGGGCTTTCTAATTCAGCCATTGCTGACATAGGTGTTCGAATGTGCACATGGAGAGAAAAGCATTGGAAATAGAATTGGAGGCTCTGGAATCAGAGCACTGATTAGAGGAGCAGTTGAACTACAATCTCTGAGTTGGCATGAGTTGTAGTGGTGTTCGTATTCCAGAACTTACCACCAAAAATCAGTACTTGACCTCACTAATGCTCTTAGTGATATCTTAGTGCACCCTTATTAATATCTTTAGAACAAATGGTGAATGAGCAGGTGTCTACAAACTTTTGGACATTTTATATATGTGCACACAAAATGGGATTAGAACCCAATACCTAATGCAGATTCAAGAGTTCATTTTTTATACTCACGCCTGTTAGTGACTGGTGGCATTGGAACTAGGAGCACATTAAATATAGTAAAACTCTGAAGCTTTCTATCTCTTTCTCACTCACACACAAACATGCACTAACATCACAGTTTAAAAGATATGATCAGGTCTAATTTGCTGTCACAAACACAAAAGACAAATGTGGACATCTCACTGAAAATCCACCAACAGACTTCTTGTCCAAATGCATGGCAGTAGCCTGAAGATA
>JBBIGB010000129.1:21355104-21366623 GCA_037577075.1 Alestopetersius hilgendorfi
ACAAAGGCAACTATTCATTTTTGAGTGATAAACATTGAAAGGGGTCAAATTGACCCCAAGGAGAATAGGAGGGTTAAGATAGGAAGTTTCTGTAATATGGCCCCAGGCCTATTATTTTGGCACATAAAATGTGAAAATCTACTTTTTCTAGCTTGAGATTTGAATGCTGAACATCGTGTGCCAACTGCCAGGTCCATGTGGTTGTGTTTTATATGGGTATTCTGGTGCTTCTGAAGAATTGTCCAGGGGAACATATCCTGTTGTACACAGTGCTGATGTTTCCTGAGTATTTTAACTGTAATAGAATGTCTTGCACACCTGGAATATTCTATCAGTAATCTGGCTATAACCAATACATTTAAAGCAGTATGAATGATATATCACACAGCTATCCGGTCGACTGAGGTAGAGTTGTCAGCTGGCTACTACTGGACATTGATGCCTAAGCATGCAGTCCCCAGTTTAAGTTATAGTTCCGTCATGCACCACTGGACCCACCCGTTCTCCAGCTCCAGAGCCGTTCCTCAGCCGCTGCACCTCTGGCCTTGTGCCTGCCACCCCCCTCCTTCGCTCCCCCACTGCTCCCACGCTATTAACATTCCCAGCAGTGCCTCTGCCAGCTAATGACAGCTTGAAGAACCCTTTTAAGCAAATCCAGTGTGTCTTAATTTCACACAGGCCTTTTTCCAACAGGGCAAGCCATTGTCAGCCTCCCTACCCCCACCCTTAGCTACTTTTTTCTCTCTAACTTCCTCTTTCCCTGTCTTTTCCCAATCATCCGTTCACACATACCCACACAGCAACACAAATACATGTCACATAGGTGTCACCATGAGAAAATATCCTGCGGTTACCCCCCCCCCCAAAAAAATAAATAAATAAAAAGAATCCTAAAAGGCAACACAGTCCAACAAAAGGGCTTCAAAAATCCCCAAATGATGGCTGTGTCACTTGCTTTCATCATTCAAATCCTCTTTCATGTTTCTTAAAAAAAAGGAAAAAGAAATGAATACAGGATGTAGCCCAATTAGCCGCTTGGGAGCTGGAGGCCCGTGTTGGAGTGAGGCCCTCACTAAGGCAGGCAGTGAAGCCCGGTGCGAACTAAAATAAATGTCCCCTCCACCTCTCGCCGTATAATTAGCCACCAGCGTCCCTGCTCCCTCCACTTCGCTGCCTGATTCTCATGTGATTATTTCTGCTCCTGCACTGGTTTTGATGAAGATGCGCTCGAAAAGCCTGTCAGCAGTCTCTTAAAAGCTTTGGCCTTGCAAAAAGCAAATTTCGAGTCAAATAACTTGGCACGAGATGTTCTGAGCGAAAATAACACTTAGGTATTTATTTTTGCGTCTCTGACAATGTGAAAAAATCAAAACTAACAAAATAATAAACAGATAACATTTCGCACTGTGAGATACCATCTGTCGTTTTCTCTGTTGTGCACAATACAATATTTTTGCATGCAAAAACGAGAGTAACCTTTGGTCCAATAAATCAACTTTAATTGCTGTCAATCACGCTGAGTTTAATCACGGCGGCACCCCCACCACTAGCACTTTACTGAGGGAAGGTGCATTTATCCTCTCAGCGTTTTGGTAAATGCCAGGCAGAGCCCTAATTGGCAGCAGCATTTGGCATGCCGGTGTTTGTTTGAGGAGGCTCCGTCTGGCTGCGAGGCGCTCCGTGGGGCTGAGGCGTTCCCAGCAGGGCCTGGCGCGCGCATCCCCGGCCCGCAGTGATATCGTGGACTCACAGATGTGCACTGACATTTTCCCCTCCCGCAGCCGGGAGACGCTGTAAGCCAGCGGTGGAAATGTCAACCAGAACAGGAGCCGCGCTGACAGAGATCATTTAATAACCACCGTCTGTCGGAGCAGTGCGCTCATACATCTGCCTGGGTCCTCTGGAGGCCCCGGACCCTCCCTCTCCGTGAACTGCTGCGGCTTCATAGGGACAACAACTCCCTCCCTGCAGTACAGTACACTGACCCGTCTCAATTACATACAGTAACTCTATAGAAAAACCTCTAAGTTTACAGTAACGTAATAACAGAGCCTCTATTTACATATGCCACTGATACGACCTGGTAAGAAAACCACACAGCTCTGGAAAAAAATATGAGCTGTAAAAAAATATATATGAGGCCACTGCAATTTATTTTTAAATCAGCTCTATTAGTATGACAACCATTCCGTACCAGTGTCTGCTAAATTCACAAGCACCTCATTCTGATTTACAAGGTACTGATTAGGTGATCACCTGAATTAAATCTGATTTAATGAGGAAAAGTATAAAAAATCAATGCTGGAATCAACGCTCTCCTCTTGCAATATGACCAGTTGGATGGCAAAACATTTCTCTTATTTTGATGGCTTGTCAGAACTTGTCAGTTCATAACCCTCTGATGACCGAGGCCTTTCTGGCACATTGAGGCAGTTTGTTAAACCTTTACATTTTTAAGTATTTCACCTAAAAGCATCTATGCAAAAGGTGATACATATGGTTATATTCTAGAAAACCTCAGCAACAATAATATGTGAGTAAAGTGAATGTAATGGAATTAGTTTTTTTTTTAAATATTTTGTAAACATGACATGACAAAAACTATTTTCAGAGGTCTTCAAACCAAGTAAAAAAAAAACCCACACCCTAAATATACCAAGACTTTTGAAGTTTTATCCTTGTAAACATATGTGTTGGCTACAAAAAGGTAAGAGGAGCTTTCAGAAATGTTATTTAGTTTTACTACAAATTGTAATAAAGTAAGACAAAGCTGTTCAGTTCAATACTTGCACTTATAAAAAATTAAACCTGAGAAACTGAACATTTTTGCAGTGGTCTCTTATATCTTCAAGAGCTGTATTGATACAATTGAGCTTTTTGAATTCAAAGAGGTCAGATATAAAACATTAGTCTAGTTTCCAGATGTTCCATATGGCATTATTTTTTGTGCTAACGAGGCAAGCAGGCACAAACCTTGTACACACACATCCTGAAGCTTGTGCAACTCATCAGAATTTACCTTTTGCGACTTTAAAATATATTTTTTATTGACCCATTAATTAACCCCCTAATAAATACTACAAGAAATAATATGTTTCAGTTTGCAATGCTTAGTCTACTTTTCCACATAGACTGCAGAAAACACCCCAAAAAGCCAGTTATCCTTTGTGAGGACACTTCAGGTAATCTCCATCTGTTCTGTTTCTAATTTTACCACCTCCCCATCCTTTCTTAAAATCTGCATTCTTCCATTTCTTTCCAGAGTAGCTGAAAATCATGCAACTGTAAGCACCACAGGTAAGTACACTTTTATAAAAAAGTTTATGATCCTATGCTGGTGCAAAATAATGTTTTACTTCAATCTTCCTGTTCTTCACTAGAATAGTAAACAGCCAATGGGGTCCAGAACCTGAGACCAATAGAAAATGTCAAGTTTGTGTATGAAGGTCTTAACAGGCTTAATGCAATATGTTTGCTTAACGACTTACCAAATCATAGAGCAGAATCCTGAGGAAACTGATCTATATATGCATCACTACTTTAAAATGATGTACTAATAATTTAATGCTAATTATCTTTTTCCATACATACTACTTATCTATTTTGTATGCTTTATGTCATTGATGCCTCACTGCTCACCTTGGAGCATAAAGGCCTGCATGCTTGCTGTGAACTGTGCTATTCTCTGAGGTGCTCAGTGATACCGGGGACCCAGCTGCGGTTGATGCTCTGAAGGCAGAGAACAGGCAGAACGGGTCTCACGGGCCCCTGCGGTCTTGACCCACTTAAGGCATGTGGTGACTGATGACCGTCGCAGAGACCTGTAGACAGGCTTTATTGAGACAATAAATGAGCAGTACGTTTGCCTGTGGCAGGAAGAGAGCGCATTATTTATGTATTTAGAGTAATGCTTCGCTAAGCTCTTGCACTCTTCCACTTGGCTGCTGATGCTGTCTGATCTCCTCTCCGATAGGCTGGCACTCCGGTCTCCGATCGCAGTGCAGACCAGAAAATCTGCTGAGCTCATTGACCCTGACCTCATGTTTCCTCTCTCCTGGCCCTTTGCATCCACCCGAGGAAGAACAGTCAACTAGTCCACTAATATATTCACTGGTCAGCACTGTGGGTCACTGTGGGCTAGTCCTGGACCATGTCTTGACATGAAGGCAAATACAATCTCACATTAACCCAGAACAGCTGACCCTACCAACATGATACCACATGTGGTGTTGTGTATCCAACATTACTATGACACCCCTGGCCTGATCTACACTGTTCTGCTGAGTTATCTGTATTGTATACAGACTGATGTTCAGTGGCTATGGGTTTACACATAAAAAAAGAAGCTCAACTTTTGAAAACTACAAGTTATTTAACACATGCTTTTTAAAGGCAGAAACAGCAAAACAAACGCAATGCACGAAGACCCTCACATGCATAAAAACGTAAAATAATTGAGACGTGAGTCATAGCATCTTACTACGAGAGCGAAGTAGTTTGGCTGCGCGTTGCAGCAGAATACAAAGTAACGTGGCGTATGAGTGCGGGAGTTGACATTCCCTATACAGTTCAGTACAAGTACATTATATTTATGTCCTTTTCCTTTTTCTGTGGCTTAGCTGTCTTTTTATGTTGCAGATTATGATTTTACGACTGTGTAAGCATAGGTCAGTGATTAAGGCTAGGGTGTGTTTCGACTTATAACAAAATTTAGGTTATGTCATACGAACAAAACTGTGTGGTAACCTTTTAGAAAGTAGTACATATAAATAGTAAAAACTGAAATAGCAAATAACGTGGTACAGGGCTGAAAGGGCTAAAGAATAGTCTCAGTTAATAGTGGTGATAGAGATAAGTAAAACATTTTTGTTTAGTCTTTTATTTCTAAAGTATTATAATTTATTTTTTTTAAATGTGGAAATAAACATTTTCTATTTATTTTATCTATCTATTTATATTTATTCATTTTCTGGTTATTTACTGTAGAACTGCAGCTGAAAGGCCACTGTGGTTAACAGCCTAAACTGTTTCACAAAAATACACAACCTGTTCAGACCACACCCAGACCTTCATTTAGATTACACAGACTTCTCAGTGTGGTTTAGGACACAGTGCTCTAATCTGTGGCTGTTTTGTGAATACCAACTCTGGACATGTTTGAAAAGGCTGTCTGTAGCTCATAATGAGCTTGCAGCAATCTAACAAAAATTCTTTTCACCGATGTCCAGATCGATGGAACTAGTTGGACTCTTTGAGTCCTCAACAACAGTCTTCCAGAACTGACCACAAAAACAAATTAGGGACCGCAAATTAAAGTCACACAATAAAAGAACACAGTTTAAAATAAATTGTAAAAGAAACTTTAATGGCCAGTGTGGCTTTGATGAACATTTTCTTTATAGCAGGTGTTAATAGGCAGTGGAAAAGTGAGACACACCAGAATAGCTTGATTAATCCATCTCAGGCAAGGTAAGATCACAGAGCACCATCCAATGCTAATAGCCTTAATTGGATATGCACAGCACATAATAATGACATTTCATAATTATCAGAGGAGCCTCAGCGCTTAAGTGTTAAGCAATCTGGCTAATGTCTGCTGATAACCGAGTGACCGGGACTTTTAACCTGACATTTAAGGGGAATCAACTCAAATCAATAGCAAAGGTTACCACAACAGTGCCTTGAGCTTTGCAGATACTGAGCAGGTCGCAGTGCAGCTCGGACCTCAACCTCTCACGTTGCTGATCTCTTGACTAGCCAGTGATTCTGATCGATTAAAAATGATGCCAGCACTTCAGACAGCATTCGCTCTCTTCATGATGACAGCCTTCCTGGACTCGTCTCAATTCGTGGGAAATAATCAGCACGGGCCAGATTAACCCAGATCCTTTTGTAACAAAAAAAAAAAGACACCAAATATTATTTCTAGGTTTAGGGAAAAAATATGGCTCTGTTTGCTTTCCGCCGCCTTGCTGTTTTCTCAGCGCTGAGATGAGATGCTGTGTACTTGACACTTAATCGCCTACTGCCCCCTCCACAGACCTTGAGGTTTAACCATTAGTGCCCTAACACAGCCATGCACCTGTGGGACATACCATTATGAGCTCCATCATGCACTGTCAGGGCATTGTTCCCTTAGATTGTAAACAACTAATCGATAGCTCATTTGTCACTGGAGTCTGAGGAAACAAGTTTTCAGGGATCCACTTTTCCAAACCAAATGAACCAATCAATTCCTGCTCCACCGAGACCCCTCCTAGAGAGAGAGAAATGGTGGAGGATGTCTCTCTCTCCCTCTGTCTGTCTGTCTGTCTGTCTGTCTCTCTCGCTCTCTCTCTCTCTGTCTCGATTGGCTTCTCTCTCTCAGCTCAACTCTTCCAGTTTTGCCGGCTCTCTAGAGGTTGACTGTTGGAATGCATAGAGCAGGGAGAGCAGAGCAGCTCTGTTCTGGTCTGATGGCACTTTGTGTTTAAGTGTTCCTGTCAGAGTCTCGACCCAGACTGCAAGTGGCAGGTGTATTATGGGCCGCACCGCACTGTCCCTCGACAAATTCAAAGGCAACTCAACCACTCACCGACCAGTGGCTCAGAGGATGAACCGCTTTCTTCTTTTCACTTATTTTTTCAGTTTTCTCCCTCTTCTCCCACTCTCTTCCTCTACCTACCTTTGTGCTCTCTCGACCACTCCCTGTTTCTCACACATGCCCAAAAAATGGGCTACCTTCCCTTGCTCTGTGTGTAAGTTTCTTTCACTGTCTCTCACTTACCTTGTTTCTCCAACTTTTTTTCTTAACAGCTCACACAAATCAATTCACTTCTCAGGTGTAGCTTGTCAGTGCATAAAGCTCTGCAAAGTCGAGGGGCTGGAGTGCTCTTTCTAAAAAAAAAAAAGAGTGCTTTCCCTGTTCCCTTTCAGGGAGCTTTGTTTATCTGCCTTTTTCGTTAAACAAAATAGGAGCTTGAGAGCTTTTACTAGGTCAGATACACCACACAGACCCAAGCACTGACTCATGCTGGGGCTGGGGGTCCACCCCCTGCATTCCTTCTAGGAGAGCCAAGTGCAAAGGTTGCATCATTAGGATGACAATCACCAGTAATGCCTTTGCTGAAATCTCTAATGGCAGCGGGCTTTCGCCCCTTTCACCCAATCACAGACTGGCTCTGCAGTTACCCTGGCAACAGACCCTCACTATTCCACGGTAACTGACAGAAAACTGTAGCATTCCCGTAGCGAAACGGAGGACCAGACGGCATTTCTCAAGACACGGCAACGCAACTTCAGACTCTGCGTTCATTATGAGAGATTAAAAAATGGTCTCCAACGTGCGACGGAAATTATGTTAACTGCAGGACTCTCAGGGAACACTCCCTGAGGCACTGTATTTGCACATTTGTAGTCTAGCTGTGGGGCCTGTGAGGCTCCAGTCTTGCCTGCTTGCTTGCTTCAGCAGTCCAGTCTATAGTCTCCCTGGACGACACGTATTAGCCATTCAGCCGTGACAATGGGAAGACCGTCCGCTTCACCTGGGGACAAGTGCTCAATGCATTCAACACAAGGAGACATGCTATCACCTGAGATTCACAGTCAGCTGAGCAGCATTTCCTATTCCAAACAGATTTTCCCTTTTATTCATACAATTAGGCGACAAATAAAGTCACCATTCTTTATTCTTTTCTTCTTCTTTGTTTCAGACAATTACAATGGAAATTATAATTACATTTGTGCAGGCAAAACATTTTTTTATTTGCGAAGGTTTCATAAAGTCAGAGGGAGGCAGGGGAATTGGAGAGGTTTCCTCTGGCTTTAATAGTCTCCATGTGAGCCATTAAACAGCTTGTGTCGGATGTAAAAACAACTCTCCTCTGCTATTCTCCCTCAAACTGTCTCGCACACGCATGGCCGTGTCATCCATGGATGGCATACTACTGCCATGCAAATGCACTCATTAATATTAATGAAGGATGTAATTCTTCCAGATGACCGAGGCTGTTTGTTGGCCTCCTTGCAGCTGGAGCCCTCGGCACTGCAGCGCTCTTCAGTTGGATATGTCTCCCTTTGTGTGCCGTGGTGGGTCATTTCTGCTTGCTGTTTATTTTTAGGTGTTGGGCATATTTGGGATGGAGAGACACGATTAGTGAACCAGGGCTAATTGCTCGGTGCTCAGTGAACATGTGCACTTTGCCGAGATGCAGCATTGTGAAGAGTGAGTCACATTCGCTGAGACAAACAAGTTAATCAAACCCATTTCCTGTTGAGCACAGACTCAGCCTGTGACTCAACACAAGAGCGAGTCTCTCCAGCGCTTCTCCAGCATTGCTGCCTGTTCGTGCTTTTTGTTTTGCTTTGCTGTTTTTATTAGCCGTGGCCGGGTTCGCCTTCGCCTTCGCTTCGGTAAGCTTCATCTACACTGGAATGTGTTTTATTTATAGCTGCCAGATCTTGAGTGATGTATCCGGGTTAAATGTTTCAGATAAGGACTCCCATTGAGACCAGTGACCTCTTGGCTAGCATTTAAAAGGAGGGTAGTGAGGGCTCTTAGAGCTCCATGCCCTAAAGACCCTCACTATAACCTTCTCTTTCTAACCTTTATTCACCCCACTATCATCACCTCCAGGATTCTGGCAATGGTGCTCTGATAGTCTTAAATTGACAATCAGTCATTATATTCTTGGTCAACTTCAATTGGACATTTTGTTACAAATATAATTATTAAATAATTTTATTAAACAATTTTATTAAATAATTATACTTCTGATTATATGCTTTGATGACATATCATATTTATATCTGTTTTATAGAAACTTAAGATTGATCTTTACATATACAGTGATCTTGACATATAAGATCTATTATTTAATTAATATAATTATGATGTTTGGACTATGTACCTGTGGAAAAGTAGAAAAATCCATGAAACAACACATAAAAGGATTTGCCTCCTCCTCCTCCTCCTCCTCCTCCTCCTCCTTCTTCTTCTTCTTCTTCTTCTTCTTCTTCTTCTTCTTCTTCTTCTTCTTCTTCTTATTATTATTATTATTAGAAGCAAAAACCTGATATACAGGTCTAAGAAGTTCTGCCTGATCTCTCCACCCCAGCTGACACTGAGAGAGTATATGATTAACTTATCACAAGGAGCGTTGAGTCTCTTATTTTAATGACTCACACTTTCAGCCCAGTAACTTAATGAGAGGAGCAGGAGCCTGAATCTAATATTAATCCATATCTGATTTGCAGGTCTTCATCCTGCTCACGGCCGTCATTTGTATTCATTTGCCTCTGCTTTATCTTTAGGTTTATATAAAAATAAAGCAGAGGCGAATATTTATATGGGCTGATTTCATTTTTGCCAGGCGGAGCATCTTCTTATAGATATTGGCCGGTACAATAAGTGGTGATGCGCAGTTATTGGGGCACGGCGAGGGCCCCAGCAGCAGCTGGGTGAAGGGTGGGATAATGATGTATGTAGGCCTGTTCCTCGCTGGGACTGTGCAAGGCCTGTGTGGTTTTTATTACTGCTGTGCCGTACAATCCCAAGGACAAAGGCGCCTGTGACTTCCAATTTTCCGCAGGGCTTCAGAGAACAATTAGATGAGAGCAGAAGTACAACTGCAGTTGAGCCTCCGGATACAGACAGACAGACACACACACACACACACACACACACACACACACACACACACCCTGTCACACACTCATTTGCCATTCCTCACTTTCTTACCTTCTCCTTTCTAACTCCTTCTCTTGGTTTTGCCCTCCTGTGTCCCCTTCTTTTGCTCCTCCCTGCTCCCAGTGTTCACATTCCCTTATGTATTTTCAGAGAATGAGCAGGTCATGCTGTCTCTCTCCCTGCATAGCTCAACCATACCCCCCACCCCTCCCACTGCTGTACTGTATGTTCAGTCCACTGCACTGCACACAGCTGTGCTGAACGACTGTGCCAATTACAGGTGGGGGGAGAACAAGGCACAGAAATGCATGAATTATTAAATTACCCATGTTTTCCCAAAATTACAAACCTAACTTACAAAGACAAATTACAAAGAACACAAATGTCTAAAGGAAAAAAACAGCAAACGCTTAGGACACAAAAGTTATGTATACTTAAGAGCACTTTTGGGCCGCTGACAATGGAGTAAAACAGATTACAGCCCAACACTGTCTACCTAATTATATGTTTTATCATTGCAGTCACAATAGAGTGCCCCTGCCCTAGCCTGGGCTCATGTAGATGCATCTGTTCTCCACTCTTTTAATGAGGGGCATAAAAAATCATCACAGCCCTGTTATTTTTATATCTGCCAAGACCAAATTACAATTCCAAGCATTGCACGATACAACGAGGGAGGGCGGCAGTGCTCCTTTTTAAAGCCTTGGATTACTTTAAATGCATTAAAAGCGTGGGGGGGGGGTCTGTTTTTTCTTATCACATTCAGGCACATGTCTCAAGGCAGGCCGGCTACATGGTACAGTACATGGCCGGTCGAGGCCTCTCTCCTGCATCGGCTTGCACCACACGTCCTTCTGAGCGGAGTCAGACCAGTCTTTTTAATGCCAGGCTGCCAGTCCATCACCTGGAGCACACTTTAAAGGGGTTTAGCCTGGTCCTCCCTTGGCGACAATCAACTGGAAAATGAACATGGTGCACCATTACTAGAGGGCCAGGGCCGCACAAACACAGGCGCTTCAAATAACAGGGTAGCCAGACCAATTGACAGGTGGAATGCTTAGCTAGGGTGCGTGAATGTATAGTTATATGGCAGGCATGCTATAAGGATGTCAGGTCGATTGGGCTTGAGATGATTGCCTTTTTGGCCAGTGTACTGCTGGGGTGGAAGATGCCCAGCAGAAAACAACATGGGGGCTGAAGGCACAGAATGGTGTACTACATCAAAAAGAAATGTGTCAGGATGGGAGAGTCAGAGATATTCATCTCACCAGAAAAGTGTATCCGAGCTTTTTCAAGAACTCTAACAGGTGTAGGAATGGTGCCCAGTGCCCCAACTCCGGGTGATAGTGAAAATGATAGTGAAGCCTCGAGGCTGCTGACCAATGTTGAGTAATTAGGAACTGTTTACAGTCCCTGAAGCCCCTTTGCAAACCTGTTCTACTGATGCTTTGTCAAGGGGGTGAAGTTTTCCACTACAATTAGAGTTTCACGCTTCACGGGCAACATAGCGGCAGAAAGAGCATCAGGCAATCGTTTAGGCATCGATAGGGGGAGTGTGGGCCCTTGGGGCCAACATAGTGTCATCACCACAGAGGGACATGTGGATCGGGAGAGAGAGAGAGACAGAGAAAGAGAGCAAGAAAGGTGAAAAGAACAAGAGACTGGTAATAGAGGAAAAGTGTTAACATTCATTCCACAGAGCCAAGACTGAGTAGGAATGCCTCTTGAAGACAGAGCTCAGACAGAGCAAGGAAAAGAGGGGAAGAGAGATAGATAGATCGAGAGAGAGAGAGAGAGAGAGAGAGAGAGAGAGAGAGAGAGAGAGAGAGAGAGAGAGAGAGAGAGAGAGAGA
>JBBIGB010000129.1:21403826-21429697 GCA_037577075.1 Alestopetersius hilgendorfi
CACACACACACATACACACACACACACACACACACACACACACACACACACACACACACACACACACACACACACATGCACACACTTGCACATTCACTGCAGTACTCCTGTATCCACAGCAGGCCCACGCACGCTACTTTACACATCATAGACTCGAGGTGCCCTCGTTCCAGGCCCTGTCAGCTCCCGTAATTAAAAGAAAGCTTCTATTGTTGCACGGCCCAACAAGCTAGTCTGGGTCGGACTATTTTTTTTTAGTAAACAGTGGGGCAGTTAATTATTGTGCACTCACCTCTACAATCCTCTGTATCACACTGTTAGTAATGACAGCATGGTCAGTAATTAATGGCTGTATTCGCACGGCTCTACCCTGTATGGCGTCTCAAAGGTAGAGTCAAATGAAAATACCAGAGACTACTCTCTCTGGCTCTCTCTGTCTCCCTTTACACACACATGCACGCTGACACACACACACACACACTCACGCGCACATACACATGCACACACACACATACTCCTTGAATTACCTTTTTCATAAGGCTCTATCTCCATGGCAACCTCCCCAAAAAGAATTTTGTTTTTTTTAAAAAAGCAGCGGCAGCAACATTACCCATGGCACCTAGCTAAAAAAAGGTAACTTCTTCATGTCCCCTTCTGACAGTAATCACCCAGTCTGTCCTTACGGTTCATGTTTTACCTGCAGCAGTCAGTACAAGCACCCCGTCGGACTAACCAGATAGCTAATTTGCTCTTACAACCGGTGGGTCGGGCCATCACTCTGTTGAGCCTACGCTTATTGGTACTGATAGCCAAGTGGAGCTTCACAATGCAACTGAACTGCATGGAAACCTGCGCTGCCAATTATCCCATTCCAGTCCTGACAGGTCCCCCACCATCCGCACCCTCACTGCTACAGAGCAGCGAGCTCTGAGACTATCAATTAGGCCAGCAATTTTCAGGCCACGCTGTAACCTGGTCACGATCTAGCAGTAAGAGCTTGATTCACCTTCACCATTGTGGCTAATTAGAGGAAACTCAGACATTTTTGTATTGCCTGCAGCAAGCCTCAGCCTTAAAAAACGGTAATGATAATTATCAAAATCAAACATTTTTCTAGGGATGCACTCTTTTATTGGAATCAGCAGATAACTGCTCAACAACATTATCAGCATTGGACAGATTTGATGTTATTTCAGACCAGCCTTGGGTGACGCATTAATTGTACACAACGTCTATTATATTCATTACTTTTACATTAATTACATTTGTAATGCAATTAATGAAATACTTCCTATTGTTATATTAATGCTTTTGAATATGCATTGGCAGATATGTGCATGGCAACTGTCAGAAATCTATCATGGAGTCTCTCCAATTTTCTTTAATATCAGTGGTTTGCTTTTGATTTCTATGCACTAAATTACGATCTCTCTGTCCCTCAAGGCTGCATTATCAGCAAAGGTTTCAACTTTGTACATTAAGTGGTAATGTGTAGCTTTCACAAGACAGGGAAGTCTAGCTGTTCACTCACAACAGCACAAATAACCCTGGCAGAATTAGCTAGACATCTAGTTTAAGAATTAGAAAGTTAAATGTTTCATGCTAAATACATAATGAAATACTAATTATTTTGTATCTTAAATAAAATATGTCTTTGCAAAATATTATTCAGCCTTAAATTAATCATTATGATATGCATACTGTAATTGTTTTAATTCAGTTTAAATTATAGTGCTAATAGATTATGATCAAATTTTACTGAAAAATTGGATGTCTGTGTATAGCTTGCTGCTTAATTTCTGCCTATGTCACACTTATTCACTGACTCACTCTGTCCGTGAGTGCCAGTAAAAATTAGATGGACATGGGAAAGGAGCAGCAGCTGTTTGTTGCATTCTTCATTTCATCTGTCTGTCTTTCTACGAGCCGTATGTGGAAGCAGTGTGATGCAGTTCGGATCATAGGGGAAGCAGGCAGAGCAGGGCTTCTAGGGTTTCATCAACCTGCACTGGGCTGAGATGAAGAGATGCAAGCTAAGGCGTCCACGAGGGCTCTCTCTGTGCACTGCAGAGTGCTGTGGCTGTGTGATGTGGGCCTTACGAGGCAAATGAAGCTGCAGTTAGAATCTGCTCTGAGGACATGGACATGCCTTTTTCATCTTCAGCCATATATGCTTCTTTCATCTCTTTTATCCACACTTTGCATTGAATTTTTTGTTTGAGAGTCCCTCTGTAATGCATGAACTGGCTAAAGTAACAGCATGATGCTGAGTGACAGAATATTCCCCACTCTTGACAGACTATATATATATGTATACAGAGAGAGCGAGAGAGAGATATTAGGTGTGTATATACAGCATGTATCAGAATGTATAGAGCTAACAGTAACATTTGGTGGAGGAGGAATAATGGTCTGGTGCTGTTAATCAGATTTTGTTATACACCTTTGTACCAGTGAAGGGTAATGACTACATTCAGAAGTATTAAATGGTTGTAACTTTGTGGCAACACTATGGTGAAGGCCTCCTCCTTTTCCAGCATGACTGTGCCCTCATGTAATATATGTGTGCTTACATATGTAATATATATGTGCATATGGGACCTTTTCATATAAGTGTATGGGTATAAAAGGGTGTGTGCGCACATGTGTGTGTCACATCTCACAACCAAAACAACGTGACTAATAGAGACAAACAGACAGGCTCAGGTACAGGTGTGTGTTTACTGCATGACCTCAATGCGCAGCCTGGGGCCTGTGTGTGTGTGTGCAGTAATGTATGCTCAAGATAAACTTCTCTGACAGGACCTACACGCAGCTCTCCTCCCTCGCCCATTTGATTTAAGCAAGGGCATTCTTGCTCCTGCATCCCACCAGTCCTATTTTCTTTCATCCTATTGGCTGTGATATTATCCTTGGGCTTGTGTAGCTACACAAGGTATAATTTATTGTCTGTTCAGCAACGCAAATTTGCAAGCCTGGCATATTTCATTTGCTCTGTAAATATCATTATTAAAATATGAGTTTTTCCCTCTCTTTGCCTGTCCTGTGTGGCACAGATATTTCTCTGTCTGGTTCATATTCCAGCTGCGTGTGTGTTTGTGTTTTCTCCTGCCATGACTATTTCGGTATCATTAAATGTCTTGGGACCAGCGTGCATGTGTGTGGATAGAGGCTTGTTCTTGTTCTTTCCAAGGAAAAGGTAATGTAGTACTAATTGCTATATGGTATGTGCTAGGATACGTGCAAAATGCGTATGCACTTAATACTTGGATGATGAAATATTGACACATCCATCATGTGCTAGAACTCCTCAAGACCTAATGGATTCTGCCCTGAATGGCTCCAACATGTCAAAATGGGTTCAATTTACTGTGAGGTTGCCCAAGGCAGCTCCGGACTTACTTAGCACTGTACAGCTGTGCTTTTGCCATCTGGACCACGTTCTCATTGGGACAGGACTTTTTAGGGTCATTATATTTAACGATGAGTTTTAAAATGTGCTGCTTTTATGTTATTGCTCAAATTGCTTCAGTATTACACAGTATCAAAAATTCAGTTATGTTCAATAACAAACTTTAATCCCCAAGTACACAATCTTATAAGTGTCAGTAAGCCAATCATGTCACAGAATCTAGACCGGTGACTGGCTGTGTAAAATACATGGCATATGCCAGGTATGAACAATTTATAATCATAGTAAGAGAAATGATGCTGTCTTTACAGAACTTAAATAATTCAAAGGGGGAAAAAATGGCAATAATTACCTTTGACATGCTTCTAGTAGTGTTTTGCCATCCAACTGGTGATCACTAATCTGTTCCTCACAAAGTAGAATAAGGTGCTTGCGTGGGAAATTAACAGACACTGGCATGGAGTCATACTCATAGAGGGGCTGATAATAAATTGCAGTGCTCTCTGTTTTTTTTTTTGCATTTATTCATTTATCTATGCTGAATATTACAATATGCTGAATTTTATATGAAATAATATAAAATTAATTATATGCTACTATTATTTGTCTTTAAAAGAACGTATTTTGAAAAAAGCCCATTCAGGAATCTGTATTCAAGAACTGAATTACTGTTTGGGTAAACAGTGCAGGAAAATGGAGGAAATATAGTATGCAGGCTAACATTTCAGTGACAGCAATATTTATTGTAATATTTATACTCATATTTGTGAATAAGTAAGCTTTCACACACTATTGCCACGTCTTAACGCGAACTTTGCCTAGGGCATTGTTAAGGACATGAGAAATCAGAGATAGAATGGTTTAATAACAAACTAGGTCTCATTCAGCATGTTTTGAAGAGAATGGTGAAGTGAGAAGATACTTTCACAACACTGTGATTTAAAACAAATAGAAAATTATAACTAAATGCAGTGTTTCTTTCTAGGATTATATGATCACATATGGATGTCTGTGATCACAAAACTCTAACTGTATGTGTTTAATATGGTAGTGGACATGTTGTAATCAATTTAAGATGAATTACCACTGTTTAATTAACTTGCCTAATTGAGGTCTGTAAAAGCACTAAACCTTTAAAACTCCAGGCAACACTACTCTCTTTACCCGAATAATGATGTAGGAGTTTAGTGCTCTCCAACAAGCTATATTTCACAGTCTTGTGTGAAATGTTTTCGTGGTGAAGCTTTCCTCTATCATTGTGAGATTGCGAGTTTGATCACTCTTTGAACCCAGTGGTGCCACCCATGGCCAAGAGTCCAAGAGAATGCAATTGGATTCACTCTCTGTGGGTGGGTAGGATGTACCCCCACTACCTCCAAACCCAGTGCAATGCTAGCCAGTACAGAGTTTGAAATTGCTACATTTGACATAAAACAGTTCTATTCAAGTATTATATGCACCATGCACTCTTAACTTGTATGGAAATAACTAAATCTAAACTGATACAGAAATATCTACATTACCTGCTATACCATAGTGCACTTACATCATCAACACTTCATGCTCTAACTTACACATCTTAGCTCAGTCACATCCCATTCTGGACAAATCACACTAAGTGCTTCACAGTTTCCTCAATCATTGACATAGTCATAAACAGTCCCATAAAATAACATGTAACTGGGATTGTAAAGGCAGTAATAAAGTGTCATTCTATAAATGAAAGCTGCCAGAAAGAGGGATTAATTAGGCCACCTGCCAGAGTACAGGAGCCATGGTCTGCTCTCTATTGGAACAGAAGAGGATAAAGACATATCTGGAGGAGAAAAAACAATCATTCAGGAGATCAAACCATCAGCACTGTTCTGAAACCTTTTGACAAGTTAATGTGATGCTACTGGCCTAGGAGTGGGCAATGTGAAAGTTATTATTATAGTTATAAATGACATCACAATGTGCTTTTATTAAGGAAAGTATAAATATTTTGACAACCAAAAACCTCCTAACATGTTGACCTAAAATAAAAAGAATTTATGAATGAATGATAATGAGAATAGTGATTAAAAACACGTTTTTGCACTAGTCAGCACAAATGTGTTGAATCGTAGCAGATAAATAGTGAGAAATGTCAGCCATGTTTCAAGGATTCCCCGAGAGACATCAGACAAGCGAGTTGTAATCACTGTTCATTCAAGTATCTAGATGGCACACAAAGCTCAATGACTTCTCCACTAGACGGTTGAAATCACTTGAAAACCACTCATTGTGCGAAAACAACTGAAAACTACAGAAGCTAAAAGGAAAGCCACTGCAAGCCTTTTTTGGAAGAACAAAATAATTAAGAAATAATAGAATTAATTGCAAACCCATCATTGTTGTTGATGATGCTGGATTTCATGGTGCATACTGTGGATTTTGAAGTGTCCTGAAGATCAGCCAAGGATTTTCATTTCACTAGAATCATCAGTACTAGAACAATGAACACGTGCATGCATCATAAATACTAGACTTATAAAGAGCCTATAAACAACAACAGTCGAGTTTAATAGAAACATGTAGTTTATTTGTCGTCTACTGATGTCAGATCATATTATCACTGTCCTCTTTAAATACGACATCTACATTATATTAAATATGCCACCATTTGTTTGTTGGGGCGTTCTGTTCATTTTTGTTTGCAAAACTAAATTTGTTTGCAAAACTAAATGTTGTGATACTCACAATTTAAACGTCTTGAACTATTCAGGTGTTATATTTTTGCAATGACTCCAACCATAATTGACATATTTTGCAGTCAATTAAAGTTTGCAACAAAACGTATGTACTACATTAAAAATTAATGTACCTTGGGAAATTGCTTTTGATAACAGTAGGGGTTGAAAAAGAGACAAACACATTCAACACGGGTATATCCATAATTCAAGGTATAGAAATGAAAAGTCTAAGCTAAGAAACAAGAGAAATTCAGGGAACATTAACAAAGAGAAGCGAGGGAAATATAGGAATTAAGAAATCACAGCACAGGAATCCAATATGAGAAAATCCTGAGAGCTATGCAACCTAACAATACAAAAGTGAGCACGGAACATGAAGCATGGAGCAAGAGCTAGGGCAGAGATATAGGGTGCCATGTTATCAGTCGATCAGTCAAGATATGTCTGAGGCAATTATCATCATTAACAATTTACACCACACTTCTTTGATAGTTAATGTGACAGAGTAGAGGACTATAACAGATATAAACAGAGATCCTTAGGTGGCTAGTTCGATTCTGGCTTGAAGTAAAAAGGTTTTAAACTATTTCCTCCAGGATCAATAAAGTTCTCTGATTCTGATTCAAACTGCATACCTTAATCAACAAATACCTTTATTTTTAAGTGATGTATCTACCCAGTATTCTAGCTATATTTAGTTGATTCAAAAAGTCGATTTAGATTATTTACTCCTATCATTTGCCACGACATGCTCACTCACTCGTCCTCTTTAAGAGACTGAAGACCCTGGCTAGAAGACTATTAACCCCACCAAAGTCACCACACACTTAAGTTTCGATCGCATTCTTTTGGATTCTAACATCAATAGCTGGTTTCCTTTAGTTAACTAACCTTTGTCTAGAAACCGTTATCTCTCTTTCCTCATTCAGTATTAATTACTACATGTCCCCCTCACACCCTTTAAATTATCTCGTCATGCGAACTGCTTCTTGTGCTATCCGGTCTTGCTATCCAGCGTTAATCCGAAGAGGAGGGCTCCTCATTTGAATCTTGGTTCATCTTAAGGTTTCTTCCTTCTGATCAGAGGGAGTTTTCTTTGACAGTGTCACATTTGGCTTACTCACAGAGCGCTTGGATACAGATTTCTGGAAAAGCTGCTTTGTGACAAATGTTTCTTATTCATATGTATGCATATTACTACATTGCTTTCAGTCTCATATTTAAATAATGGGATTGAGCAGACAACAAAACATAAAATCATGACCTGTTCTGAAGAACTTCCTGTAATCTTAATCAAAAAAAGTAATTAAATCAAAGGAAATTTAATGCTATCAGTGAGCGAATGTCAAACATACATAATATAATGTGAACTAACACACCAAGTATTACATGGCTTCAAGCATATTAAATCATTTGGTAATTGCTTTTGTAATTACTGTGAAAACACTCTGTAGTGGGGTTTTTGCTGCAAGTGTTGGTGTCTGTACACTCTCCTTCATCCAGTTCCTTTTGAGGGCAATAGGATGCATTTTTGCCAATTCCAGTACCCACATTGCAAATGAGCCAATTACATGACACATGATTATCATATGCACTCGGCAAAACAGCCAAGGAATTTCATTTCATTTTGTTCTTATTTGTTGTAAGAGGCCGATTACTGTCCTGTGTGAGTTTGGA
This sequence comes from Alestopetersius hilgendorfi, assembly GCA_037577075.1. Taxonomy (NCBI): domain Eukaryota; kingdom Metazoa; phylum Chordata; class Actinopteri; order Characiformes; family Alestidae; genus Alestopetersius; species Alestopetersius hilgendorfi. The sequence continues at coordinate 21,411,630 of JBBIGB010000129.1, forward strand.
ATCAAGATTGGCTTCAGGACTAACATCTGTGGCACAACGTCATCTTCAACCATCATTACTGGCAATGAAATTAGAAAGAAAATGAATATAAACTTCAGAGAATGCCTTATTGCTTTCCTCCATTCCCCGTTTTTTTTTCTTCTTCTTTTCCTATGTTTCGCGGAAAACCTATTTTGCCACCGCATTACTTCAGGATGAAATTGTTACGCGCATGCAATTTATTCAAGGATGTGAGACTAAGGGAATGTGACATTCAGTGTTATAAGATATTCATTAAATGCCATTGCCTTTAATTCTTTTTCAATTGAAAATAAGAGTAACAATCACGCCGCGAAAGGAGACCGAGGGCGGATGTTGTTTAGCTTCAAGTCAGCCGCAGAAAACAATGATCACACAGAAATTGGTTTGGACGTTAGCTGGTGACTGTGACAAAGGCAGTCCTAGTTATGATCAATAATGTCTCTATCATTCAGGGGCCAAAAAGGCCCGATGTGCCACGGCTAGCTGTGACAGTGTCTTCGTGACAAATTGTTTTACGAGGAGGTGTCATGAGTCTGTCAACAATCTGCTGGGGACAATTGAACAAGTCAGGTGCAGTTCTGTGAAAGGTATAAATGAGTTTGTCCTCCATTTCTCAGGTGTAACCCAGGATAAAAAAATGCAGTATGTAATTAGGATGTTTTAGGCCTCTAAAACACATTAATCCAGATACAAATGAACAAATTGTGCATTAAACAAAACAATCCCCCTGTGTAAAGAGAATGCTGACCAAGCTCCGGTGGGAAAAGGGTGGGATATGGGAACTAGGGCTGTGTGATATACTGTACATTAATCCTTAGCAGTACATCGACCTCTGCAACAGTGATTATGGCACAAGTACACAACTTGTAGTAGGTATAGAGGTAAATGATATAGAATGTGCTGTACTAAGAATACTGTGATAAACCCAAAAAAGACAAAGCATGGACAGCCTAAATATGAACTTGAATAGCTTAAGTAACTCCTATTAAATAAATAAAACGGTAACTGCACACTGATGGCCATTTGTAGTACTCTAAAGCAGGGCAGCCTTCTAAATTAGTTACGTAAAGCAGGCGGCAAAGCAAGCCTAATGTAAATTGAGTTTCTAACCATAGCTGAATGCTTTAATCTGGGCTGTGAGCATCCTGCTCAATCACAAATGGATGAAATCAAGGCACTTATATGGACAAACAAAATCATTCTGGTCAAAAATAATGCAGGCTAAATATATATTGTTCGAATATATGTCTCTCTTGGGAACCAGAGCCTTTACAGCATGCAAAGGGCAGTACAGGCAAGATGGTTTACTCTATCTTAGAGGAACTGAGAGGAGTCTAAATTAGAATGAGTGATTTCTTGCCAATGCAAAAAGAGCATCTTCTTGTTTACAAGCACCAGCTCCCAGATGAAATGGCTGATCTAAGGAGAAGATCCACCCACTCAGAATCAATTAAGACAAAATCCTGTGGTTTAGCACCTTTGAACCCAGAGCCATATAAAAGTTCTCTTTCTGGGTCCAAAGTATGGCATAACTTGGCCTGTACATTTCTAATATAAAATGTAAAATGTTCAATGTAAGGGGAATCACCAATATCTGATTGGGTATTTATTGTACTCCAAAAGAGCAGACTATTCAGATGATATTGGTTTATTGCATGAAAATATATTAAAAATGTTTCAGCTTTGATTTCATAATTTGATACATATTTCTGTAACAGCAACATTATCAACAGATACCTGCATGACCAATAACAGATAGCAACATCAGCCCACAATTCACCAAGTGGTAGGTCAAAATATCCCCGTTTTCACCAATATTCATTCACAATATGTAGTGAAATGATCACAATGCTATTATATTCTCTGAAAAGCCAGTAGTGCACAGACTGAAGTATCCCAGCGAATGGTAGCTCAGCTTTTTGGCTTGGGTTCATTTTTCAAAAAGAAAGCATTTTTACATGAATGTCTGGTAGCTACATCTTTTGTACTGAGGAATTTATCTCTGGGCACTAGCCCCACAATCAGGTTGCTGAGTTAATTTGCTAAATCAAGTCTCTTTCGCTGAGTTCTATAATAGACAGATTACTGCAATGTCAGATCCTTGCCGTAAAGCTTCACGAGTCCTTGACAAGAAGTTGTTTGCCTGTGAACTTGTTGATGGTTTTCACATAAAGGGGGATTTTCCAGCACATTGAAGATGAGCTCATTTGCATGTGCTCGCCTAGCAATAATAACAGCGCACCAAATGGCAAGTATTATCTTTATGTCACTTCAGACTGACTTAGCACTCAAGGGCAAAATTGCCAAATCCTTCCATTCTGCCAGTTTAAGCACCTTCAGAGAAGCCCAGATGATGAATAAGCCAACCATCTGCAAAGGCGCACAGGCGTTTCTCAGTAATTACACCACAGTTCACCAGTGCGTTAACCACAATTATGCAATCAGAGCCTCGCCGAGGCAAACAAACACCCCCAGGAATGCTCTTTTCTGAGCCCACCACAGCTCCGTAAACTGTGGCTTCAAGCCGATACAATGCTTGAACAGGGGGGGAAGAAAACGAAGCTCTCAAGCTCTTGAAAAAGATTTGAGAATGGCACTGAACCACAGGCCACATGGGCTTATGCAGATGTTTGGATGATGTAAAAGAAATTGAACAGAATTGCACACTTCATTTTTTCCCCCTATGATTGTAATCAAGGACATTAAATTCAGGATTACAATCAGAATCAGTAGGTTACACATATTTTGCAAGCCTTCTCATTTTCAAGACAAAACATGACATCTGAACTAAATAAAAGAGAAAAAGAAATAAAAAAGTCAAGGGATAAGAACAGACAAATGTGCACAGACATCAATAACATTATACTGGGCAAACTTTATTTTAAGAGTCACCCATTAATTATTTATAAATGCTCAAAGGTTCTGATTCAGCTGAACGGTGTTACACATAAAGTTATATTAGTGGTAAATCCAGCTCTTAAGGTTAAGATGAGAGGCAAGATTTAACCAAACTTGTAGGCAAAATGTCCATTACTTCTAATTGATGATGTAAAGACTTTTTATTCCAAGTAATTTTGGAGCATGTCTTTTGGTTCATCCATCGCAAACATTTCACACAATGGAAAGGGTAGCTGACGTATAATGTAGAAACAAAAGGAGAAAAAAAGCAAAGATGTAGTTTTCATAGGAAAGTTTCATAGGAAGGTTAAAGGAAAGCTCTCAAAATAAAGTCTCATCACAGTATTATTTACGATATTTTTTTAATGGTGTGAGAATGAACAGCTGTGCAGTGATGTTCGCATAAATGGGACATTTTTTTTGCTACATCCCTCATCTCTCATCACTCACACTGCACATAAACAGACATCTTTGCAAGTAACTCTACAGCTGACTGGCTGCATGATTGATCACTTGTACTTGTACTTGTATTTAGCAGAAGAAATGACATGCTACCATGTGTTTACACTGTCATTTTCACCAAAAGAGACAAATGTATTTCTTCAGCCTCCCCATTAATGACAATGAAACCCATCATGACTCCTGTTTCCTAAGGCAAAATAGTTCATCATTTGGTAAAGCCACTGATTTACTCAATGGCTTCTTTTTTCAACAATGTCATTCCATCAAAACAACATTTGCATTTTGTATCTGCTGTAGAGAATAATGGAGTAAAGTGGGCTTTATTTTCTTTCAAAAGTCATGTTTCATACCGCTTTTTTTCCAGCGCGTACACTGTATTTCAGAATGCCCCCATACCAAGGGCAATGACCTTGACCAGCCAGATGAAGCGAATGTGTTCTCACCTTCTTGCCTCATTTGCTTCTGTATAGATTTCCATGAATATATTCATTGTAAATGACAAAAGTCCATGGCTTAAGGCAGGCAAAAATACAATGAGAGAGAAACATTACAATAATGTATTATTACACTGTATTACTCCTGAATAACAGGCCTGAAGCAGTCAGGAAGGTTTCTGCTTACACAGGTTGAGTAAAAAAAAAGTAGATATGAAAACCATAAAAAGCATAAAATTCGCTCACTGTCAAGGATTCACCTAACACCTATTTTATGACACCGTAATCTAGATAACCACTGATATTCCAAAGCCATGTTAGACAGCTAATACACCACAGAAGATTCCTGGGGCATAGAAAAGCACACTTATCACCTACTATTCTTCTGCAGACGGAAATCTGATCTGATTAGCTTTTATACCTATAAAGGCTTCAGCATCAACCCTGACGTTTTACAAGAATTAGGCCAAAATGGTGTGGAATACATCATCATTTCCTCTGCGTACTGAAAAGCATGATGTGCTGTATAAACTCTGTGGAAACACCTATGTCGTGAATCTTTTTTTTCTGTGTGCTTTAAAAGCTTGGGTTTCGGAGACGTGGGTTTTTCTTGATATGTCCATGATGTTCATTGGTACCAGGTATCACAGCACTCGCAGCTAGTGCGAGTGCCCCACTGCTACCACGGTGGACCTGCTCCAAATCAGTTAGGCACACAGCCATGGTTACACAGAGCGGTGCCACCAGGCCTGTAAGCCCCCCTTCTATAACCGCATCAGCCAAAGCGACATGGTAGACTACGGCTTGCCACGGCTTGACCTGTATTTTCACATCAAGACTGCGACGGAGGAGAGGGGACAGGCCATGGTACCCACCACTGAGCAGAGCCAGCGCTTGACCTTCTGCCTCATCCATAAACAAACCACACTTGTTTCCCCTCCAAGGCATACTCCCACACTCACACCCACCCACCCACAAACACACACACACACACACACACACACACACACACACACACACACACACACACACACACTATGCGTTCCCACAAAATGCCTGGAGAGATGGGAAAAGGACAGCGCTGCTGAGAAAAAGGTGAGGCAGTCAAGCAGAGATCTTCACAGGCCTTGTTTTTTTAGTACAGCATAATGACACTTTAGCTGACACCAGAATAGCTGGAAAGTCTGAAATGAATACAGCGATTGGCTGAGACTTTATGGGCTCTTACCTATATCTGTCTAGCTTAGGTAGTCTGTGAACAAACGGACTGCATGTATTCACATCAAATGTGAGAAAAGAGTTCAGATGTTATTGCTTGGTTGAAAGGTAAGGTTATTTCTCTCATCTCCTTCCTGATCTTACATGTTAAACTTTGCAATCATATGGCGTTGAAGGAATATCAAGGGCACATACTGTGCACCACCCATTCACTGTGCCCAGGATTTAGCCAGGATGACCATTGGTCTCTGTCTGAGCAAACGAATGAGGTCTGATGAGGAAAAAAAATAATTACAGTTTGACCTCGGCGTCACCCTTAAGCTAGACTCTAGTGCCATCTATTGAAGAGCACAACCATAAATCACTTGATCTCCTGCAACAATGAACTCATCTCCTCCTCCCCTCATTGTTAAATTCTTCATGCTGCTTGTGCGTAAAAGTCTATAAATCAAACAGGCTGCGTGGAGCGGTGCTTACACCCCCAAGCCCCCCACCCCTTCCAAACTGCATCGTGTTCACATCATCCCGCCGTGACGCGTGGGCTGCTTTAAAGCATTCATTATGTCTGGCTGTATGATAATTTGTTCTGCACTACGCTTCGATTGCAGACAGGAAAGGCTCCCTTTCGCCACGGATACGGCTGCGAAGGCGCGAGGGAAAGTCCCTGGAGGCACATTCCCGCAACTCTCACCGCAATCAACGAGCAAAACTGCCACTGCAGGTGGGCACGACCCCCCACCTCGGCCACTGGGCACGACCACATTAACACACGCGTGCAAAAGTGGAAAAAAGAAAAGGAAAAGGAAAGAGGGCTGAAGTGAGCCTACCTTCTTTAAGGAGGCGCGAGTGGAGCAGGAGCAGCAGCGCACAGCACAGCGCCGCTCCAGCCAGAGCCCAGGCGACCCTCAGGAGCTGCATGCTGGGGGTCCAGGCAGCTCAGTGGACGGTGCGTCTTCTTCCCATGCAAGCGCCCGAGGACCGGGGGCAGGCGAAAGCCAACACCATGCAAAAATGCCAAATCCGCTTCAGAACGCCCAGAAAAGAATCCCCCCACTTAGGACCCCCCGAGCTCTCCAGCCGCTCAGACGCTCAGCCGCCGAACCGCTCGCGCCAAGCAGGTGTTTCAGCACCCGACAACATCTTTCTCCTCTTCTTTTTCCCTCTCTCTCTCTTTTCATGCAGCAGGCTGTCGCTTGGTCAGACAGAATGATGCACAAATACTGCTTTTCTTTCTTTCCTTTCTTTTCTTTTCGTTTCTTTTCTCCTTTTTATTAATTTTCACCCCCAAACTATCCAGATCTCCAGCATTTATTTGCCCCTTGATCAACTTCACATTGAGCCGTTTTCGGAAATAAAAGACAATATTTTGTAACTAAATAAAACAAATAAAATAAAATAAAAAACTCAGCGCGTCCAACGCGTATCACTGGGAGAAGCTCGCGCGATGCTTTCCGCGTGTGAGCCGCTCCTCCAAATGAAGAAGTTCAGTGTGTCTCTCCGCCTCCGTCCTCCAGCTCTTGCCCCTACCCAGAGCCCCTCTCCTCCCTCCTCCCCTCCTTCTTTTTTTTCTCAGCAGCCGCAGAAACAGGCGACACTTTCTCTCCTTCGCTGACGTCACGCCCCCGCCCGCCCTAAAAGCACGCTTCTCCTCAGGCACCTGTTTTTTCCCCCACCCGTATTCAGGTAAGACACGCCTCCTGAGCTTGGATTGGCTAGTCCATACCAGCTTTTATTGTTCGTTTTTATTGCTATATGCTGACCCCTCATCTGCCCCCTGTAATAACAGGGATGTCTGAAATAAATATAACACCATATGGAATCCATTCATTCAAATCTATATTTATCTATAATCATTTCACACCTTCTGCACATATACTTAGCAGACTTGGATGGCTAGCTTTAGATTGGGCAAAAAATAAAATTTAATAGTGCTCTTACCTATAAGTGGCATCTGCTTTATTAGAAGTGCATACCTTCGATTTATTGTCACTGGTCATTTTATTAAATCACTCCTACTTCCAGTAACTGGCCAGTTGATGAGGCCCACTTCCTTTTGCCATTACTGAGTGGAGTGATTGAGGTGAAGTATTTGAGAGAAGTATGTCTGTTTCTTCAAAATTAAAAGTCAGTTTTTATATGATCAGTCATTGAGGAGAAGAAAGTTAACGAAAACAAACTGGCCCAGGGTATGAAAGCAATTGCTTCTTTAGTTCATCAATCAACCAATTAACCACATTTATTAGATAATTGAAATCAATTACACTAGACGCATCCATTGATCCACTCCACTTCTGTTAATCTAAACATCGCTTGAACAGGACCCTCTTTCCTGTGAGGTAGGCTAAAAGGTCACAACAAGCAAAACACAGTGCTTTGAATAAAAGGAAATTCCCGATGAGATGAAAAAAGTTTAGGAATATACCCATTTGGAAAAGACTGCGGTAGGACTGCGGTAAGACACGGTAAGACCGAAAATCATTAATGAAGAAATCTGGTATGTTAGTGAATCTTCCCAGGAGTGGTCAGCCTACCAACCTACTCAGGCATGACTCATTTAGGAAGACACAAAAGAACCCAGATAAATGTCTAAGGAACTGCAAGCCCCACTCACCTCAGAAGGTCAGCATGAATGATTGCACTATTAGAAAGAGAGTTGGCAAAAACAGTATTCATGGGAGGGGTTCTCTGGCTTAAAAGACTGCAAAGAAGAATGGGCCAAAATTTCTCCTCAGTAAAACGAAAGATTGATCTTCATTTTTGGGAAGTGTCTAGTTGCGATTAATGCTGCTAAAGGTGCCAGGGCCAATTAAGTTTAGGGGGGGATTACGTATTCACTCTATCAGATAGGTGTTGCAAAATGTTTTCCTAATATGAATGAAATTCAATGACATTTTTTTTGGTTTGTTTTCCCTGTTATATTATATTTTCCGTATGGTGATCTGAAACCAACTAGAGTGACAAAGATGCAAAAATACAGGAAATCAGAAAGGGGTAAATGCTTTTCTATCCCACTGTATAATAATACAATAACAGACAGTAGCCCATCTATTGTCATGCACAACTTGTCCTCCACATTCCACTTTGTTCATCATTGGTCACTCTCAAACCACAAGGAAATGGGTCATTCCGGAAGTTTACAGATCAGTGTCACTGCTATATTAACAGTGGTTAACCAAGATCAGCTCTGTGGTCAGACCGCTGCATGACTACAGGCTGGTAAACACAAACTGTGAAAGTTCATTTATAAGGCAGGTGTATGCAAAGTGTGTAGATTTTTCTAGTTTTATGTATATAAATGCATTGTAAAGGTGCACATTTGTGAATTGCAATTTAATGAATCGAATACAACAATTACAAGATAAATATTTGCAGCAACACATATTCAGTATGGGCAATCAATACATATTTCTCAGTCTGTACTGTATGTAGCAGTTCCTGTAAAATGTACATTTGTTTTAAAGACTAGGAATTTACCTTTTTACAATCCATTCTTCAAATCCCATCTTTCTGGAGCATGAATCTAGCACAGCAGTGTGTGATTTTAGACATTTGTGTATGGCTTGAATTGAGCAGTGTATATGAGTGGCTGTTGTATTTGAGTGGTTGTTCACAGCTTAAGAGTTTGAACCATTTACCAGTCAATTTGCAGGATGCAGTTTCAGGCAGAAAATGCGACATAAGATGCAGTGATGTCAAGTATAATGCAAAACTAATCGAAGGAAGTCTACAGAAAATGGCATTTTCTGGTTCCAGGTTTGTATGTACCTAAATCAATTAGCAGACTGTTAGTGCACTGTAGATTTTAGCACTCCAATCATAAAGCCATGCCAATACTGTTATTTAATCTGTCTGTAATTTAGTCTGTCATCAAAGTCTGTCAGCATGCTAGGCCCTAAATTACATTTAGAAAGAACACCCAGGTTTGCCATAGCCTTTACTTCCTAATAGTATCTTTTTAATAAGCAATGTGCCATTTTGAGCAATGTATAGCCACTACATTCTGGTGGAATAGTTGCATCAGACCAGGAGGTCACTTTGTATCAAAACAGTACTGAAGTACATACTGGCTTCGTGCAGCAGGCCAAACCATTCCTTCACTCTTGTCTTTTCACTCAGGCTTGATTTCATCATTACACATTCATTTCATGCAAAGAAAAAGCATTACACCATTTCATTAAAAATGGGACTTCCACACCACATGACTTATGCTGTGGCCCTTTCAATTCATGGCACTAACTATCGGCAGATATTAGCTGGCTTATCTACCTAGCCTGTCATAGTAGATCTACATCCCCATTTGTAACTAAACTGCTTTTTTCCCCTCTAACATTGTTGCTAATTGTGAAAAATATGGACTTTATGTTAATTACTTTAATTACTATCCAAGTGTGGGCTGGCTAGAACAAGTAACGTACAATATGGATAACCAAAGAGATTAAAATTAATCAAAGAACATCTGTGGGGAAAAAATGCTGACCCACCCAAATGGTCACAGTTAAGTGGCATCTAATTCTGTCTGGGAGTAACAATGGGTAACATTTTGCAATTCTATTGCAGCAGACTAGCCATTGTCAATACTGCGGTCATTGCAGCTCATTTAGTGCCAGTTATCATTGTTTACATTGTTTATCATTGTCTCCCACTGTGATCCATCAGTCAACCAGACAGCAATTAAAGGAGACCTGTCCAGGAAATAGCAGCATGGGGTAGGTAAAGTGTGCAAGCAGTGTTAGATGTGGCGAATACAGTGTATGGAAAATAATCAACCCCTTCAAAATATTCTAATTTTCTAATGTGAAGTGTGAAATAAAGACACACACACACAAACAAAAATCCCAGCTGAATTTACTGAATGCAATGTATAACATCCAAGTGAAAGATATGATAGCAACAGTTTGTGTAATAAAAAATGGAATCCTGGATGACAGTTGGTGGACTGCAAGTCATTTCACAGATTTCCAGTTAACTCTGGGCTCTGACTAGGCCATGCAATGACATTCAGCTTGTTCTCCTTCAGTCACTGAGTGGTCAGTTTTCCTGTGTGCTTTGGGTAATTGTTATGTTGGAAGGTGAACCACTGACAACTTTCTGGTTTTCCTCAAGAATTGGATGATATTTTATGTATTTTTCCTTCTATCCTGACCAGTGTCCTATTTCCTGCTGCAGAGAAACACCCACAACACCCGCAACAGACTTTCATGCTTTACTGTAGGTATGGTTTGGATGGTGAGCTGTAACAGCTCTCTCTCAAGGTGTACCATTTGGTGTTGTGGCCAAATAGTTTGATTGGTTGCGTTCAGTTTCAGTATCAAGCACTGGAATGCTCCAGAAATGGCATTTGCTTTATTAGAAAGCAGAATTGCTGTTTCATGGTAAACTAATCAAAATAATTGCAATTAACCACAGGTGGAAGCCACTTAGCTTGGTGTGGAATGGAGAAGGTGATTAGTTACACATGAATGAGTTTACAAGTATTTGTTAGGAGGAAGGTGATCCTTTATCCATCTCAGCAATTCTGGTTTTAATTTATTTCTTAAAATAAAAGATAACTGTTTCTATGGTATTCTTTCACTTCTTTCATATAAATTGCACTGAGTGAATCCTGCTTGATTTGTTTTGAACTGTGTCTTAATTTCAGGCTGAAAAGCAACAAAATGTGAATAGTTTGAAGAGGGCAATTCTATACCCACATTGTACATGCAGAGTGCCAGTGAGGACTTTTCTCTTGACTTATTCACAGAGTGACAGTTGGGGCTATTTTAAGGCATTCTTGGATCTTGAGCCCATGTCATATCCTTGTCAACACATTAATGACCAAACATAACACCACTTAACACTGATGTACTTTGGACAAATAGCCATGTCACTGTTGTATAACAATATGGTGAAATCAGCTGCAAAGCCAGGTCCTTTTAGCACTAAAAAGAGACTAAAGTCTACAGACATATTGCATGGCAAAGGCTCTGTTCTTCTTACTATTCTTCTTGCAATGACATTGACAAAATTATTACATAATAGTGCAAAATGACTATTCTCCAAAATAAGCATATTTTTCAACTGCTTACTGCTATCTTGTTGTTATTTCATTTGCAATCATGCTCGGAAAGCACTTTGAGGCTAGGATTCTGGAATGCAGCCCCTAAAGGCCACTGAATTCCAAAGACTTCTCAAAATGTTGCACCAGATGACCAAAAAGCCAGCCTCTAAAAGCTAGGTCACAGAGAGCGCTTACGAGAAATGTTCATGAACACATTGCCATGTCTGAGATAAAGCTTTGAGCTAATGCAGATTTACGATGAGGCTTTGGGCTAACAGAGATTTTAAAAATAATTGTAGGGTGAGATATGTGCTGTGGTATAAATATAGATATAGAAATAGATATAGATATAGATATAGATATTTATGATGCAAATACCCCTGGTTCCTATCATCACCACTGTAAATAAATTCAGATTCAGTTGGTTTTTCTACAATGTACAATTTAATGAAAAAACATTTGAAAATAAACCTGCAGCTGCAGTTCTGTGTACTCTTGGGTACGTCAGATAGTGCTAATGGAAGTTTGTCAGCGCTGATTCTTCTCTGCCAACTGGGCACCATGGCAAAAAATACCTAATACCTCCATTTCTAGCTCCCACTGACCACTGCACAATCTAAATAACGAGCAGCTGCACTGGATTGTCCATTGAAGGCCTTTGGAAAGAGGCAGCATGCACAGTAGTCTAGAAACACTTTAGTTCCCAAACACAATGCCTTAATCATGGAAATGATGGAACAACCCCGACTGAATTGAAAACAGCATGTCTCCTTATAAACTGTTTTCGGTTGCCGAGTTTGTGCTGAAACATTCTTTTACCAAGCCCCTTTCAAAGGTCTGTTAAAGACATCCGGAATTTCAGTGGAGCCGTGCTATTCATTATGAAACACACTCCAGGGCTCCCACAAGTCTTTCCCGCACACTTTTCTTTTTCATAAGTTTCAGAGAGGCACGCTACAGAGAAATAAAAGCACACTGTTTTTCCATTTGAATCGTGCCTCTTGCTTATAAATATTTGGTGAAACCAAATCTGAATTCCGACTCCCTCTCAGGTCAGTGGATCATAAGACTCATATGAAAAAGTTTGCTTTCTGTTTTTACCTTCAAAAATGCTCAGCTTGGTGGCAACGTTTCATTTGTTTTCCATTAACCGCTGCACAATGGCTTCATCCAAAACACTGTACGATAAAACCGCTGAGTTTTGAATGCTATTTTGTCAAACCACGCGTGCTTGACAAGCCTCCACATGTTGTTAAACTTAATGAGCAGGTGACAAGCCTGGAACGCAAGGTTTGCTGAGATAAACTCGACGTGGAGGAATATACACAGATGCTGTTTTTTTTTTTGCTTTACTCACATGCCTTTCTAGTCACATCCATCATTTCCATTTCATTGGCAAGACAAAGATCTCACCTGTTCTGATCCCATTTGTCACCAATTTTCAAGTGTCAGACTAGAGTGAACCACTTTGCTTATGTAGCTGCCGTTCCTGCACCACCGCACTTGAATGTTCATTATCTTCCCTAAGTTTCACTGCGTAGGTAACTCATTAGCTCCTCAAACAGCCCCTGCCTAGATGGGGAACAGTCAAAGCAGATTGATGCCTTTCAGGAAGTTTTAATGAAAGACAAACTCCTTGAGTCCACCGCAAACATGAGCAATATATGGTGTTTCACTGCTCCAACAGATCTCACCGTCAAGCGTGTAGATGACATTTAAATATACTTTATACCAAATCTACCAGACCCACTTAGACGAACCAACCGCTAGTGAACCAGAAAATAGCACTTTAAAGATCCTCGCTCTGCTAATGGTGTTGTAAATCAAGCTAATCAAAATGTCTGGGAAAGACAACAATACTTGGAAATCTACGGAAAGGACGCCCCCCCCCCGCGCCCCCCTTCTTTTTGTACACTTTTCTAAAGTTGCATCAGCTCACATTAAGCTGCTCCAAATTACTCTGAGCCTTGAGCAGTAAACAGTGGGACTAGTTGTGGTTTTATCTAAATTAGTCGAGAGAACAGAGACCCAAATAAAGGGATGGCAGAAGGCTGCTCGCTAAAGTCAGTGAACGCCAAAGCCAAAGCCGCTCTAAACGTCTGTGGTGACATTCTGAAGTATGTTTATTAAATGTTGCCATCACCATTTAGGGAATGAAAAAATAGGACCTCCAGGGTCCACATTAATGATAACAGGAAATTTTGACAATATGGTTAGCCTAGCCATCACATATGCTCCGAATGGCAAGATGAGGAATAATGGCTTTTTAATAGACATAGAGATGGGGAAATCAGACCCAAAGAGGATTTTTTGAAACTGTGTGATCCTCCTCCAGACCGTTCCAACTTATTTGCATTTCATTCGTCTGCACATACATCGTGGAAAAGCGTGTCTTGAAAAGCTCAAACACATGGTCTCATTAATCAGCTCCAACTTTATATATTATCCCAAAGGCTATCCCGCAGGAAATTAGCTCTGGTTACCGCAAATACGCCTATGTATAACCGTGAAATTTAAGCCTTCATGCTCCTTTCATCTCACTGTTTATTCAGCACTTTGACCGTGGTGTTTAATCATCTTCCAAGTTTTATGCCATTATTTATTATTCAGTGCACATCATAATATTCAGACCTCAGAGCTTATTAGAGAAAAGCTCCTTTCAGTAACATCTCTGCACCGAGTTCAGGAATATGCACAGCATGCTACGTTTGATACAGCATGTTTTGTGTAAATGAACGCAGAAGCAGCACAGGTTCTGAGCTCATTATGTGTAATAAACACTATGATGAAGCTGTACTCCCCATCCTGACCTTCTAAAATAAGTAAATCAGTAAATTAATGCTGGGCTTAGAAGTTAACGTTACAGTTAATGACGTCTGCAGGACCGTCTTAGGTTGTGACAGGTGGAAATTATTTAGTGGAACTGTTTTAAATTGAAATCACTTACACATATGTATGTCATCCATTTGTAATTGTCCTGCTTCATTCCCAGTTCTACCTTGGATCTGCCCATTAATGTTCTATGTTTCTGCACTGATCTCTAACATCATGCAGTCTTTGGGCAGCTGGGTGGTCTAGTGGTTAGGGTGTTTGTACTGCAGTCGGAAGGTTGAGGTTCAAAGTGTCACTGCTAAGGTACTTTTGGGCAAAGTACTGTTCCCACGCACTTCTCTCTGGGTGCTCTTCCCTGCTTCACTTGGTGAATGGGTTAAATGCAGAGAAAGAATTTCGCGTTGTGCTGTGGTGTGCTTTTGTGATACCATGTTGTATTTCTGAGCCATTTCCTAATTTACTATTCTTGGCTTTTTGGTTAGTTACTAGTGATTTTCCTAGTAGTTCTGACCTTTGTTTTTATGATTATGATTGTGTCTTTGGGTGTTCCTGTCTGCCCATACTTTGACTTTGAATTTAACTTTGGCCTCTGACCTTGTACATTGCACTGTTTGTGGCTCAGAAGGTCGTCGGATCGAATCCCTGGACTTTTACTGACATCACTGCAGTACCCTTGAGCTAAGTAGGGGCTCCACACACTGTTCCCCCGATGGTGGCAGCCCACTGCTTCACTTGGTGAATGGGTTAAATTCTGAGAAAGATTTTCACTTTGTTCACACTGTGTGCTGTGGTGTATTCAATACAAGAGGCCGCTTTACTTTTGAGGTAATGTAGTTTTACTCTACTGGCTGAGTTTACTAAAGTTTTGGCTGTTAAAAACGTGTCTAAGCAAATGTTAATGGTTATTGGATTTATTTTCTTTTGCAAATTTGTATCAAGCAAATTTCAGTTTTTCTCATTTTTTCATAATAAAAGAAGCAACACATGGGAATTGTTTCAAGGGTTCACGCTCCATTTTAATCCATATTTGAATGCTTGGAAATTCTACTTAAAAATAGCCCATTATGAAATGTTTTCTTTCTGTGAGGGAATAGTACCAAAGCCAAAGAAACAAACCTTCTTGTTTAGTACTACTAAAATGGTCTGAGATGTCATTTTAATTGTTAGGTATAGGAACTTGTTTCCTTAATAGTACCTTTAGTATCTTTAGTACCTTTAGCTAACAAAAAACTATAAGTTACACTTATGAGATTTATGCTAGTGGCTAATCGGACAATGAAAGGAAATGTGATGCAAATTGCACAGTTTTATAACTGATGGATCTTAATTATTTAGAAAATGCATGTGGTTCTCAGTATCAGCAAACTGTCCATGAGATGAGTGGAATAGCATATGCTTTATTGTACTTTCAGTTATATCCATACTATACCTTAGATTAGCAGCTACACGTTCTCTTTTGCACAAACCCAGGACTCTATGGACTTAAGCATGTACAGCACAGGTTTATGCATGCTACAATAAGCTCCCTGTTGTTCCAGAGTAAGAGAGTCAAATTACTGTTGTGACTGCAGTTATTTTATCTCGGTGTGGTCGACGTTTTTTATATCTTATGAGTCATGAATATTAAAGTAATAGTCTTAATATCATGCAGCTCTATACTTAGGCTGCACCCCGATGTCCATTGAACATTTTAAGCATTCAAGTATTTGATACTGGAGTGCATCTTTAAGTACATTTTCAATTTTTGTACCTTAGGTTTACAAAGACGCACCTATGCTGTCTTTTTCCAGACAGTCTAAGGCAGGGCTTTCACATGTGGTCCTGGTGGTCTCACAGTGTGGTAGTTCCCCTCCTCAAACACACTTATAACAGGTGTGTTTGAGCAGGAAAATCACCAAACTACGGTAGACAGTGACCCTCTAGGACTGGAGTTGTACACCTTTGCCATAAGGGATGCAGAGAGGGTGGAATATAATAGTTAAAATATAACTGTGTTGGTGCTGTACATGAAATGACACAAAAGTCAAAGAAAATGAATGCAGTAGGATACGGGCCCTACTTATTCAAGATTTAAGATACTTTATGAGGCACATTATAGTGCTGGGTTGTTCAATACAGTCTCTATTAATATTAGTAATGCATAATATTGTTTACATTGGCTGCATATGATCATGCAGACAAGGGCCTTGAGATGGGCCAATATATAGATGCTCCATACAAGAGCATCGAGGTAGGGGATTAAAGAGGGAAAAATCCATATTCTCTCCCTTGTGATAACTGCACGCCTCCCAATTGCATGCAAAGCAGTTCATAGTGAGGCGAAGAGGAAGAGCAGGGGGAAACATTTAAACAAGACAAAAGAGCTAAAATATCACTATGTAAATCAGAGAAGGGGAAACATGGGGATTCGCTGATGTGCATGATAAGATGGCTCCCTGCCTGCTGTGCTAGCAAAGATGCGATAGGTTCTGCACGAGTGAAAGCATTCAAATGGCTTTCCTCAAGAGAGCCAGGCATGCAGTAACACATAGTATTACAGTCTGAGGAAAGATAAGGATTGGTCCCAAATACCTCATCTCTATACCCATACATTATGCATAGTGCTGCAGGCTATCGCTTAAGAAAAGGGTGAAAAGTCATTTCAAAAATAATAAATAAACAAATAAATAAATACAAACAAACTCGGAAAAAAAAAAACTTGCCCTTGTCTATCAACAAAGTGTACGGCGATGGAAGGAAAACAACATCATGAAAATTCAGCAGCGACAGGCTAACAAGGGATAAGAACTGGGAGCACTCGCGCTTCTTCCATTAGCATACCCTGCAGCCACCTCAACATATCTCTTGGTATAGAGGGGAGGGGGGGTCCAGGTATTGAAAAGCCTGATGATTAGATTCAGAAGCTCTATTCTCGCAAATGCCAACTGTTTGCGTGAAGACAGTGTGCCGGGCCAGGCTGGTTATACGCTTTGGATAACATGCTGTTGATTTGTAATTTCACAGCGACATCAGGCAGGCCATGGCGCTGTCACAGACTCCATCACCAGCTCCGTCTGATTGACAGCCACATTGAATTCATACCCGCATTGCTCAGTTTCAATTACTCAATAAACATGTTGCCTTCAGTTTAAGTTGTCAGGTCTTTGCTGAAGTGCCACTGATAAGCCATCTTCTCCCAGATGTTGGAGTCTGATGGGCCTCAGCGAATAGACCTGCAAAAAAAACATCCAAAATGGCCCAGGCTCCCTGAAGGGATAACTCGGAATGCAAAACAGGCTAGGCGCTTGCCTGCATATCCTGTGGGTCTATGTGTGTGAGAGAGAGTGAGAAAAAAATAATAATATGAAGACCAAATCGCTATAAGTCATGCTAAAAGTCCACTAGGTTATTCATAGTATTGTCCTTTGAGGAATGCATAGGGGCAAAAACAATCTCATAGATATTCTGATTAGCGGGGTGGGGGAATTTTTGTCAAACCCTGTAAGGACCTCTTGTCTCGCATCTTCTTGAGAAGATTTACAACTCAAATCTCAAGTCAGTAGCTAGATGTCCAGAAGCTCCCAAGGTCATCCAACTCTGGCTACCAAAGAAGTATCACTGAGAGCGGTTTTTCTAAAGATATTCATGGCGTTAGCCCCATGCTGCCTGCATTACCTCCTCTGGTAATCATCTCCCCAGTGGGACAAGGGCACAGATGTGTTGTCTTATCGCAGAAGACTCGATGTGTGCCTCGTGTACCCTTAATGCACTCTACTACCCTTATTATACTGTAAACTGCCTGTGACGCTTAGCCAATGGGACACCAGCTTGGCACGTTAATAATGATGCCTTTGGCTTCATCATCAAGTGGCCAGAGCCTAGATTAGTCACATGCTTGCATCTAAAGCAGACAGGAGACCATTCCAGCACATTGCTTCTGTTTTCACAGAGCTAAAGCAATTTACATATTCAGCACAGCAGTTTTCTTTTTTCATGCTGCAAATGCACATCTTTTCTTTTTGGGCATATGTGTATTTATTGATTTATGTATTTATGAGATGGAACAGTAAAAAAGAGGGAGATACAGAGAGAGTGAGAGGCAGAGAGAGGGAGAGAGAGAGAGAAAGAAAGAGAGAGAGAGAGAGAGAGAGAGAGAGAGAGAGAGAGAGAGAGAGAGAGAGAGAGAG
>JBBIGB010000129.1:21523482-21534324 GCA_037577075.1 Alestopetersius hilgendorfi
TCCCCACACACTGCTCCCCGGGCGCTGTGTTCGTAGCTGCCCCCTGCTTCTCTTGGTGAATGGGTTAAATGCAGAGGGTGAATTTCGTGCTGTTTACACTGTGTGCAGTGGTGTGTTCATGTATGACCGAATGATCACTTTCACTTCACTTCACATGACTCTAGTTCATTCTGACTTATTTATGGAATAGTACCACCTAATTATTAACATCAATGAAAGAATGTGGTGCACTAGCCAATATCTTTTGGAAAATTTCTTCAAAATGTAACATCACTTCATTACTGTCTTTGAAAATACACCCATTTGTTTTTTAATTTAATCCATACTAATCCAATGTAGTTAACACACGTCAATATCTCAAGAATAGCTTAAGCTAAAATGTTAACATTTCATATGTTTACACTTGGCTACATTTGCCCACATCTCTTATAGCTCCAACTGGCCTACTCAACACAATGGCATCACTGTTCCTCTGACATACATCAATCAATCTTTAATATTTATTTTGTCTTTTAAATTCTTACATAACGTTTACAAAATTTTATCTTCCGCTAAGAATAGAAACGTCCCAGTCTCTTATGATCAGAAACATCAGCATTACACACAGTAAAGGAACACAAAATAGCTTTATTTTTCATCACTGTGTAGTTACCTCTTACAGATGAATTGCAGTAGCAGAGCTGATGTAAATATACATGTGTATCCTGGTAGTAACAGCATGTTTTCTTTTATTCACGCATGTGATAGGGTGAACGGCTGTTTTTCCAACAAGATGTTTGTAACAGAAGTAGTCCCCTTGTAGTCCCCTTGTGTTGTGATATTTGAACCTAATTAAAGTTTTAAACCGTTTTGTAATGTGACTGTGTTTATTTAGCAACTGCATTAATCTTTTAAAAACCTTTGTTGTTGTTGCATAAATACAAGTCAGCATTTCCTGTGCATATGCAGGAAATTGCTCTAATAATGTAGATAATCACACACCTCATAAATGAAAGGAGACAAGTCTTAATGCAAATCTTAATGACAAAAACAGCAGTTCACCTTATTGCACAGGGGTAAAAATTGATGTGTTCACTTACACCATATGTACTACTGTAAGCCATCTGCAACAGTGAATATATTACCAGTAGTTACATAATTGTTGCATGTACAAGACAGATCATGAAGTGAAATTTTAGAAGCAGGGGAATTGTTTTACGTTAATATTACATTAATGTAAAATACTTTTTCAAGATTTTTTACAATGAGAAAACAAAACTTTTGATTAAATGGTGATTAAATGTGATGAATCAAGCAATCAAGCATGAAGGACATGGAGTAATGAAGTAACAAATAAAAGATCATCTTGATTTCAGGCTGATTTTAATCTTATGTGTAATTACACATTTACATTTACCCCAAAGTAGCCAAGCATCGTCACTAGCAAGGACAGTGTGGTTTTCTCTCGTAATCTCATTTGGCTGGTGACCTCGCTGCTGCTCCCACGAGCTGTGAGGTGGTAGATAAACTATCTGGCATGCAACATCTGTTTGGAAAATTTACAGTGGAATGCTCAAAAAATGTTTTCCAAAACAGTAACCTGTAATAACAGGTATTTTTATTATGCATGTCACATAAGACCCTTACATGTATGGAAACTAAAGAATCTCAGACGCTCAGACACAGAAATATCCATCAACTCAAAGCAGAATTTATTGTAGAAATTCCCTTTCAACATTAGCAGTACTGTCCATGAATGGTACAATGAATGGTGCAAACGTTGCAAATATAAACTACATCTTTGTCCATTTCAGGATTAAAAGTGTAACTGTAAATTTAATGAACTGGCGATTTTTGGCGATCTCCTTTTTTTTTTGTCTATATGCATAATTAATGGAATGTGTGGCTTAGTTTGCCAAACAGGTACCTTTAATTTAGTTTAATATGAAACTGCATAGCTTGCCAATCACAGCCAACAAAAGGAAAGCTATTAGATTTCTGGCTAAACTGGGGAGAAGAAAAAACAGGAGAGAAAAACTCGCCTCATCTGGACCTCGTCTCCTTTATTCTAGTTAATAATCCCATTATATCTTAAAGCTGCTGTCTGGGATTCTGAAATCACAAAGTGGCAGGCACGGCATTGAATCTTCTAAAACACAAAGGAAGTGCTTCAGGGCATGTTCTCCCTGCTCAAATACAGAGACAGAGCTTGGAATGAAAAACTTTCTTTTACTGATTCACAATGGGTGAGGATTCGGAAAACGATGCATCTGAAAGGTGCCAGCACCAAGAATCGATGTGAATGTGCTGCTGAGACAGTGTCAGTTAAAAGTCCTAATCATGGCTCTAAAAATCCCAGAAACCAAATCTATGTGTTGGTGTGCTGCTTTTTTTTACAGGGAAAAGAACTCTGCGCGCACACATCAATTATGAAAAGTTGTCTGAGAATTGGGCCAGCTTGGGGCTTTATTGTTCTAATTGCATTGCCACTTTGAACATTTTAATCACATTCATTGAGATCCAGAGATTGATTTTTCCTTTTGATATGTCACTTCACAAACTTTTATAGCCAGTGTTTTCTGCATTGAGAATTTGCTCCGTTGCCATTGTTCATGGCTCTGTCCACAACAATGAGAGCTACATAGATGTTGTTACCATAGGCAGTGCATTCAAGCTTAGCCAGTTAGGTCTGTTCAACATAAATAATTAAAGTACGAACTTTTAGGGGTCCCTCAGGATCACAGTCCTATGAGATGATCAAATGATTTCCAGAAGCATTGTTTTCCAAGAGAATCTTTTAATGCAAGGAGTAATGGTGTATTATTTTGTTATGCTGGATAGCAGCAATTATGGACATCATTTTGGAAGGGAAACTATTCCATCAACACCAAAGGCCTCATCTGTGGTTTGTGTTTACTCAGCAAATGTCATCTGTACAGAGCATAACCATGTGGTGTTATCGATTGGATGCTAGAGTTGCTTTGAATTGCAATAAATTACCCCAAATGTATCAAATACTTCCAAATGAAATGCAATTCTTTGCATACACACAATAACCACCTGTACAAAGATATGAAATATATTGAATTTGGAAACAGAAGGAAGATTACATAAAAATAAAAATTGTTTGGTCAATTGCTTTAAGATTTAATTGTGACTGTTCTCCTTCTACAGCCCCCCCTAGTGGCCAATACATCATGCCATTTTTAAGCAATATACTCACAAGTAAAATACACTTTTAACATAATCCTGATTCTCATAAAGAAGATGAACAAGAGCCATTGCCACACTGTCTTGTGTGAAATAGTGTGTTTTCAGTTGCTAACGAGGTGTGGAAGGGGAGGAATGAGAACCCCTGCTGTCTAAACAATTTACATCTCTCCACAAAGACGTCTGTTTCAGGATGAAACTGACAGCACAAAAACAGCTTTCTTAAAAAAAATGTGCAGAACTTGCGGCATAAAAAAACTGCATTGAAACTCAATTAAAAAATTTTTTTAATTCACCCGCTTGCTCATTTTTGAGGACGAATACTTCTGGCTTTGTAATCATACAATTATATTCCAACAGTGTGACCAAACATTGCACACATAAAATGCAGCTCAAGTGTTTTACATATGGGACAAAATCTATTTATTTGTAGTTCACTATATGAGATATTGCCACACCCCCTACGAAAAATAAAATTAGAACAAATTTGGACAGGCCCAGCCTCTGTTATTACTAGGTTTCAACTGATCACTTCTATAAAAATCTATTAGGTTTGAGGAGGATTTGCTACTATTTCATAGATAACGAGGTGTACAAAGAGATCTGAGTGGTTCAACAAACTATGTTAGGCTTGGTAAGTCTGTAAAGGTTCTGTGCACAGTGCTTATTAACCCTTAGAACACAAGCAGCATGGATCTCACGTCAAAACAGCTCCTCAGTGTCTGTTGATGTTCAAGGTGTTGCACGTCATGCAGTTATTGTATCCAACAGACGCAAAGCTGATATAGTGAGAAAAAGAGGCAGGGAGTATCTCAAACTGGCAAATAGGGTGGTAATATCATAATGGCTAAAGCACTTGCCTGTAAACCGAATGACCACAAAATCGCAGGTTTGAAACCCCACTTTCTAGCACTGTGTCCTTGAGCAATACACTTAACCCTCAGTTGTTCCAGGGGGACTGCCCCTGTATCTAATGACTGTAAGTCACTCTGGATAAGAGTGTCTGCCATTTTACTTTACCCAATTTATCACCAAAGAGAGCAGATCAAAATCACAGCTGTTACACACAACAATGTGCCTTTTTAGTGTGTTCTATAACAGTAATTTTGATAAACATGAGGGAAGGATTACAGGAGCCAAGAAAGCTAAAGTCAACTTACAAGACCATTTCCACACACGCACACACAGGCCCCCTACCTAGCTCTGGTGGCTCCCAGATTAGCTGTGGGTGGAATTAAGTTGCACTGCTTGATGTAGCTTTAACTGTTTTTATTTTCTGTGACCTTATTCATCAATCTAGGCGTAATGGTTTTATTCTATTATTTAGAACCCTGTTATTACAACAACGCATGCTAATGCAACCAAATGTTCTGTTCTATGTTGCAAAGTGCACCATTATGCATGTATTTTCTTATAAATGCATTTAATATGACTAAAAACACTGCTTCCAAATTTCTGAACAGCTTTAAGGTGGGAGTGTGTTTGAAAGGCACTGTGCTAGACCCCCAGCACTCATCTCATTTGTGCTCTGCTTGCCTGTGTTTGTTTCTGCGCCTTTACTATTCCAGCAGTAATTGGTCTGTGCCACCTCTCAGCCATAGTGCAGGTGCAGGGGCACGATAATGAAGTACCGCACAGCGTGGGCGGCAGGTCAGGATGAGTCTCAAATGCACACACACACACATATACACACACACAGACACACATGCACCACAGATTGAATCAGCACTTTGCAGTGGGTTGAATGTACCACCCTAGGGGTTAGGGTCACTAGGTGTCACCCTCATAACTAGCCCCCCACATGCACATTACAGGTGTGCTTCATGCTCAATTAGAGCCGCTCCCCACATTAATAAGAATGAGTAACTCCTCCAGGCTTGGAGAAGCTAGGCCCAGGTGTTAATTTAGCCATGCAGAGTAAACAGCCTGCTGTAGCTCCGTGGACCCCAGGAATCTTCATAGATTTACCAAAAACAATGTGTTTCAGGATAAAGACCTATGGATATAAATAACTAGTGTAAACTATGTAGTAGCCCATATATTACTGATAAAAGTAGCTTTTTGTAGAATAGAATTTTCGTGTGTGCCTAAGACTTTTGCTCGTTCAGTAAAACCAATCCAGCTCCAATGGGCCTTTAGAAGTTTGATCCAAAAACTTTTTATTACAACATATGGTTTCGAATTCTTGAGGACACTAACTTCAACTGACTGACACATTTAAAGGAAGGAACAGAAAAGCAGATTTGCTTCATTAAATTTATGACATTATATTGGTTTTCCTCTGAGTGTCTCATGCCACTCCCTCCGTCAAAGTTAATATATGTGCAATATAACCCTAGCTATACTCTAACAATAACTTATTTTCAGTGCAATATACTTATCATAATACTGTGCAATATATCTTGATGTGCAATACGTTACCTATGTGCAATACATTTCGATTCCAAATACCTCTTCTCTCTTAACAACTGCGTTTCTGTAATTTCACAATTCAATTTTTCTGATAAAGGTACTTAGACGTAACTGTCTTTTCTACTTATTGTACAGAGTGTTTTAATTTTATCTTAAACTATATTCTCCTCTTAGTATACTTTTATTATGGGTAAGTTGTACTATTTATTTTCTTAATATATTCCTAGTCTGAGTATATTTATTATATATTCAGGTATTTTATTCTTTATCGTGCTGTCTTGTGTGAGTGTGCAGTCGTGATGTGAACAATTTCCTCCGTTATAAATAAAGTTCTCTGATTCTGATTCTAATGCTGCAGTCTCTCTAAAGTTTGTGCCAGAGAATGATTTCCACCATCATGTGATCAGCGCAGTGAAATCACTGAGATTGAAAAGTTTCCAATATGTGATACAATGTCAGATCGTATATTAATCTTTTCATAAGGTGATGGCCTTATTCTATAATTGCTCATAATAATGACAGCTTTTAATCAAAAGGTTGTGTATTTGAATCTTAGGACTGCCAGTGGAACCGCTAAGGTTCACTTGAGCAAGGTACTGTCCGCACACACTGCCCCCTGGGCGCTGTGTGCTTCACTTAGCGAATGGGTTAAATGCAACAGAGAGCAGTTTCATGCCGTTCACACTGTGAGCTGTGGTGTGTTCACATTTGAAAAATGGATGCTTTACTTTACACTTTCATTGCAACTAATTTAACAAGTAAAACCTGGACGCATAATGATACTTAAATTTCAGAGACCACACATTTTTTTACTGCAGAATCACTGCTATTTTTGACAGCTGAAAAAAGAAGAAGAAAAAAAATAATAATAACAGTGATAAATTGTTATTAACCAAAAAATGTGTTTTCAGTGATGCCTTTAAGCATTGAATAACAGATCTGCAGTGAAACATCTTAGTACTTATACTGCTATCAACACATAAAATAAAGTTTGTTAGGCTCTATTTGGGATCCTTCTGGTTGACCTCAAAAGTGAGAAGTCTTAGCAAAGCACAGGAGATGCTGTCACAAAATAAAGTTGAACACACAAAAGGGTAAGTAAAACATAACTAAGAAAAAACATTCGATTAACAGAATGTAAAACAACACATTAAAAACGTAGTTAAATCAAACTACTTTTTAAAGTTAGAATACCTTTTTTACAACAAAGGTGTAATTATGATGATGATGATGATGATGATGATTATTATTATTATTATTATTATTATTATTAATAATAATAATAATAATAATAATAATACCCTCCTGGAGCTGATACCTTATAGTGGTGGAGGGGTTTGTGTTTTCTTATGATCCTGGGGGCTATGATTCCGGGGGCTTATGCTCATGGTAGGGTCACCCAAGGCAAACAGGTCCTGGGTGAGGAACCAGATGAAGAGCGGCTCAAGACCCCTTAGCGGTGAAAACATGATGAAATGTTTTCCTTGCCCAGACACAGGTCACCGGGGTCCCCCTCTGGAGCCAGGCCTGGGGGTGGGGCTCGATGGCAAGCGCCTGATGAAGCCTGAAGAGATCACATGGGTCCCCCTTCCAATGGGCTCACCATCTGTAGGAGGGGAGGTTGGGTGCAGTGTGAGTTGGGTGGCAGTCAAAGGTGGAGACTGTGGCGGCCTAGGCATGTCCCAATGGGAGGAGACCTTGTGGAAGACCCAGGACATGCTGGAGAAACTATGTCTCTCAGCTTACCTGGGAACGCCTCGGGATGCAGAGCTGGACGATGTGGCTGGAGAGAGGGAAGTCTGGGTTTCACTGCTTAGGCTGTTGTCCCCATGACCCGACTACGGTTAAGCGGGAGATAATGCATGGATGGATAATACTACTACTACTACTACTACTACTAATAATAATAATAATAATAATAATAATAATAATAATAATAATAATAATAATAATAATAAAGGAAAGGAAAGTGGTCCTTTGTCACACATGAACACTTCTTCATGTGTGACACATGCTGAAATGCTGAAATTCTTCTTTGCATTTAACCAATTCACAAAGTGAAGCAGTGCACAGTCAGGAACACAATGCCCAGGGAGTAGTGTTTGGGGACAGTATCTTGCTCAAGGGAACCTCAGAGGTGCCACTGGCAAGTGTTATGGCTAGGGATATTAGGGATGTTTTAACGGGTTCAGATGTTAATACACCTAGGAAATTTAGGATGGACACAAAGCGTACACAAAGAAAAGTATACAAGACAAGGGGATTTCAATACCACCTCTGGTTCTTGGGCAAGGAATCTGTCCAGACATTTGGTCACTCATTGTCTTGTAGCAGTCAGTGATGTGGCCAAAGCTAACCCCAAGCATTAAACCTTTGTCATTGCCCTACTGTGCATCTCCAACCGTGTCATGGAGCATGTGCTGCGTAATTAAGCCCTGTGTCACTGCTGTCTCTGTCTCCTAAAACCACTTCTTGCTGTTCCACGCTCCCACTCCCTGAAAAGTGGGCTGGTGTAATTGCCTTTCAGGGCCTGGAAATGGCCTGTATCTGTGCTGACAATCAGGGCTCCAGTGAGCCCCATGGACTAGGAATATGTCGCTGCAGATTGTATGCTTCTTTTGCTGCTGGTGCTTCTGAGCAGATATTATGCACCCACTCCCATAGACCTCAGAGGACACGTCATCATTTTGTATCTCACCATTTGCATGCAGGCGAGCCCTCTGTCCATGCTGTTTATGTCTATGGGGGAAAAAAAAAAAGATTGTCCTTTTGGAGAATTGGCCCTTTCGCTTGGATGAGTTTTGTCCTATATATACATTCCCCAAATATTACTGTTTAATTTGAATTATGAGGCTGTGAAGCAGTCTGTTACATTGTAAATACGCTATATGTGAGCAGTGCTATATAGTTAACTGACATTTGACAACAAAATATCCTATCCTATGTCCCGTGTGGTAAAATGAAACACTTAAATCATCATGCCTTTGGATATCCCTTCCTAAAGCTTACTACAACTTAATCTGGCACATTTATTTGTATGTTACCTGTTTTTACACAACATTATATGTAGCACACATTCCAAACCTCAAATGTTGTTATTTCATGTGCATCACTGAACACAAAATATCAAACAGCACAAATGTGTCATTTCGGCCCAGGAAAGAGGACTCAGGTGCAGGAGTTAACAGAACTCAAACAGGCTTTAATCAGAATAAGGCAGGTAAATAGTCACTTAAGAGCAATAGACTTGGTGGGACAAAAACGCTAAAAGTCTCTCTCTCTCTCTTTGAGTCACAATGAAGACAAGAACTTTATCGCAGACGCTATGACAATAGAGCTCTGTGCGCTCGGTCTGTCCTGGAAACCCACCCCCAAGTTGCCTGCTACAACCATCCCAGCTAAGAGACGCCACAAGTGGTGTGAGCGAGCCCGGAAGTGCAGCAAGCGGGGAGGCATCTAAGCTAAAGGCTAATGCAACCAGGCAGGTGTTCCATCTGTGGCAAAAGTCTACCTACTGGCAAACGTCTGCTCACTGGACAACAAACTTGACTGCATCTGATTCCAA
This sequence comes from Alestopetersius hilgendorfi, assembly GCA_037577075.1. Classification (NCBI taxonomy): domain Eukaryota; kingdom Metazoa; phylum Chordata; class Actinopteri; order Characiformes; family Alestidae; genus Alestopetersius; species Alestopetersius hilgendorfi. The sequence continues at coordinate 21,532,649 of JBBIGB010000129.1, forward strand.
AGAGCTGCACATCGCAATATGAGAGACTGCTGCATTCTCAATTTTAAAACCTGGCTGAATGACAACATCCCCAAGGTAGCCATTCAGCTAACAAGGCTAACTGCTGTCTGTGCAGATAGAGATGCGAACTGAACTGGAAAAACTCACAGGGGCGGACTCCGCGTCTACATCAACACAGAATGGTGTGGAAACACAGGTATGATTTCCAAACACCGTTCATCACTGGTAGAATTAATGGCAGTGAAGTGCAGGCTTTATTATTTACCATGGGAGTTCAATGCCATTGTTACTGTGGCGGAGTACATTCCACTGATAGTAAGGCTAAGGAGGTGATATGCGAGCTATTTGAGGCCATCAGTGACCTGTAATCTCGCAACACACCAAAGAGTTTTTCATAGTTGTTGGCGACTTTAAGCATGCAAACTTAGAGACTGTTTTACCCAAATTCCACCAACATGTCGACTTCCCAACCAGAGGAGCTAATACACTGGATGTGGTGTACACAAATGCCAGATCAGCATACAGAGAACCCCTCCGTCCCCATCTCGGGCTTTCTGACCTCGCCACAATAATGCTCACTCCAGCATACAGCCCACTGCTGATGAGAACAAAGCCGGTTACAAAGCTGATAAGAACATGGCCAGAGAGAGCTACTGAAGCTCTGCAAGACTGCTTTGAGTGCACAGGCTGAGACATCTTCAGAGAAACTGGCCAACAAACAGACATAAATTAATATGCTGAGACAGTGACGGGGTACATCAACAAATGCATCAGAGATGTTACCGTCATCAAACCCGCAAACCAGAAGCCAGGATTTAAAACAGAAATCCACAAACTGCTGAAAACACAAGATGCTACTTTCAGAGCAAATGACACTGAAATGCTTAGAGCAGCCAGGACCACCCTCTCCCAGTGCATCAAGCTAGCAAAGCATGAGTACGCCAAGAAGGTCAACAACCACTTCACCTGTTTAAGGAATACAAGACGCATTTGGCAGGGCATCCAAGCCATCACCGACAACAGGATATGCGTGTGACCCTGACTCCTCTCTACCAGTTCAACCCTTCTACACCAGGATTGAGGCCCAGAACATAAAGCCAGAGCAGAAGACCACCCCTGCCACATGACAGAGTGCAGTGTGGGAAAGACTCTTGCCAGGGTCAACCAACGCAAAGCTGCTGGATCAGACAACGTACCCTGCCGTGTGTTCAAAGTTTGCGCTGACCAGCTGACTGATGTCCTAGTGGACACCTCCCTCAGAAAGAGCTGATTATTGACTTCAGGAAGACCCAGGCTGGCCATCTTTCACTCAACAATGATGGTGCAATGGACCAACAACACCATGCCCCAGATCAAAAGAGCACTTTTTGCGATGGCTGAGAAAGGTGCACCTCCCCATTCTCACAACCTTCTACAGAGGCACCATCCAGAGCGTCCTGACCAGCTGTAACACAGTCTGCCACGCCTCTGACCACAGAGCCCTTTATTGGATTGTGTGGACTGCTGAATGCCCTCTACTAGGTGTGGCGGGGTGGTCAGGGTGAATTTAAAGGGACTGGATGTGGTTATACATCCATGCTAGCTTAAGTGGTCCGATGACCAAATACAAATAAAGATGTCCGACAACGCCACCTAGGGGCTTTCACCCTAGGACATATCACCCCTAGTAGAGAGGC